>JAOWBB010012486.1:0-63577 GCA_028565995.1 Ricinus marginatus
GAAGCTAATTTGAAAATATTTTTCATTTTAGAAAATCCAATAAACACAGTTTTCTTCACAGAGAAAAATTGCATATTTTTTATTTTTTGTCATTCTCCTTTTTTTTTTTTATTAAAGCAGAAAAATTTTGATTGTTGTGTTCCGTTCATTTTTCATATATGTTCAAACGAGCAATGAACATGCTGAAAGCGTGTTCAAGTATATAATAAGGCTTGGTGTAAAAAAAAAAAAAAAATCAATTCTAAATGTTAATTTCAAAGTGGGATTGAATCAAAGCGAGAACAGACGTTTAAAAAATTTGGATAGAAGAAAACAAATATAGGAATTATTATGTTCAACATTGCATCGCGGACACGCCAATAAGCGACAGCATTAGTAATCACCGATGCTACCAACTTTCTCAATTTTCCCAAAATTCCAGGATCATTCAACCAAACGTTTTTGCAGGGAAATTTTTCGTTTTTTTCTCGTCATAAATCAATTTAACAGTCTGCAGTCAGCCCAGTAACTGAATCATTTTCCCTCGTCTCTTTTATTCGGGAATTTTCTCATTGGACGTTGATCTCTCGATGGGCGGAGCCAATTAAATCCCCGCGTTTTCTTATATGGTGAGCTGTATTTGGCCTCCGAAAAGGTTTTCCAGGGATGCTTTTGTTTTAACCGTGATTATTTCTCCCCCTCCCTCCCTCATTGGATCCCTCTCAGCTTTTAATTAATGTACTTGGAAAATGCGTTTTTTCCAGAGTTTCCAGGCAGCGGGGAGGAAGTCGGAAGGAGGAGTGGGGAAAGCGCCCCGTCCACTCTTCCGCTTCCGCGTAAAAATAACGAATGCAAATGTGTAATAAAAGAAAAAAAATTTCGAAAACGGGAAAATCCCATTGTGCAACATATTTAGATTGTAATAAAGAAAAAAAAAATGAACAATTTGATTGGTCAGAAGCAAGTTTATGAAGGGAGTGGGGATGGAAGTAGGCGGAGCTACTCGATATTGATGCTGCTATCGCATTTAGTCTATCCGCGACCACGATCGGATGCATACAATGAATGATCCGAGTGCCCTTGCGGGCATGCTACCTTTCGATACAATCGGTCTGTACGAGCAGCCGAAGCCGCGGTTCATTTTCAAAATGCCGCGAGTGGTACCCGATCAAAAATCGAAATTCGAATCCGACGAGCTGTTTAGAAGATTGAGCCGGGAAAGCGAGGTAAGTCGAAAGTTTTCCGAGTCGACGCCGCAGGTCTCCCTCCCGCCTTCCCCGTTAACGGGAGATGAAGAAAAACCGAGGAAAAGCTCGCTGGGAAAAGAAGATGCATTGCTTTTCGGCGAAAGCCCTCAAAACGGCAGGCAACGTATGAACGAACGAAAACTGCAAAAAAATCGCGGCAGATGGATAATTGCCTTGAGATACCTTGGCGACGACCATTTCCCCCCCCAAGAACAAAAAATCAAAGATTTTTCCATTTCAGAAAATACAGAAAAAAATTAAAAATAATCCAAAAAGTTTTTCACTACAATTTGTCGACGACGTCGAGATAACGGAGCGATTGCGGCGGAAATTCCGGTTTCTAATCTCCTCGCTTCCGCTTCCAGATTAAAATTCGTGGTTTTCCGGTTGTGATTCTAGGTGAGATACACGGGATACCGGGACAGGCCCCAGGAAGAGCGCCAAGTCCGTTTCCAAAACGGATGCCGCGAGGGGCACACGGAAATCGCGTTCGTGGCAACCGGAACCAACATCCAGCTTGTGTTCAACCCGGCCTCCAACGGGTACAGCACGGTCGATCTCGGCAGAGAGTGCGATTTCGACAAGGAACACGGAAAGGTGAGTGCTCGAGGGTCTTTTTTTCCTACGGTGCATCGGTTATGCCATCGCAAAACCGGGGCTACCAACGTTCGGGTCATCGTTCGTGGGTAAATCTGGCATTTGAGATGGGCTCGCTCAACGGGAAGTAATATGAGGCGACACGTTAACGGAATGTGTACCTTGGACCACCGTGATGTGCTCGCTCCCAACGGAGATCCTCTTACAGAGTTACATAGAAAAAAAAAAAAAAAGGTCCTCAACTGTGAGAATGGCACGCTCGGGCACATGTGTTAACCCATTCGCTTTTAGCGCAGAACACGTCGGATATTGTTGCCTCCCTTTAGTTTGTGCAGCTCAATCGGACGGTTTTACCATTCCCGCCGAGGACGATTCTCCACCGTCAGGAGAGAATCTCCTATTAAGGTTGCTGCCGTGCAAAAGGCACAAATCGCCGAACCTTAATATCAAACCGATATTTTGCGTTGCTACCATCCCGAATCCGACACCTCAAAAATGTTACAAATGAAATAACGGAACACGAAAGGCAACAATAATTTTTAATCTTAAAATACTAAAGGCATAAAAAGAAAAATTAACCGTACTTAAATGATAATTCGTAAACGGTTATAAAGGCAAAGATTTTATATTAAATTTAAACCAAAAATAAATAAATTCTCCGTAAAAAGTAAGAATCAATTTATTTTTAGTTTAACCTAAATTCGACCGTTTATAAGTAAAGAACTCCTAAAGAATCGATACCGGTTATAACGAAAAACGCACTTACATCGCCAATAAAAAGAAAATTTTATCATTTTCCATTATTGTTTCTTTGGAAGTTGAAATTTTCACGTTTCTTCCATGCAGGGAAAAAAAACTTATAGAAATGATTATTTTCCACCGATTGCAATACACATAGATATATATTTTACATAAGATTTTTGGAACCAGTCCGGGGAGCAAACAATGCTTTTCATTATCCGAAAACTTCTATTGCACGTCCATATATTAACATTGTACACGCACACCGTAACCATAAGCCGAAAAAAAGATCGAATGCTATCATTAAAAAAGATACATTAATTATTTGTATAGCAAAAGAGGACCGGTACCGCTTATTGGGCGAAGAAAGAGACTAAATGAGGATGATTTCTGCCTGGAAAAATAATAAAATTTTTGTGTAAAAAACCGTAAGTTCCTAACAAATTCGGTTGAAAAGTTGGAAAATTTGTCATTTTCATTTTTAAGCTGCAGAACCATGGTTAAACCTCCAACAGCGCGATCTTTGTGCGTGCGAATCGCGATTCTCATTCATTCTGCTGCTAATTTTCAACGTGGTTTTTTTTTCCCCCCCACGAGGAAAAGTTCCGAAATTTGAGCGATTTTGAAAAAAGCAAATAAATATTCACCTTAACTTGAGATAAATTTTCGCGTTATATAAATATTCATTTCACAATCGAACGTTGTTCTCGCCAGTTCACGAGACTTTACCTTTGCGGCCACTTAATTTTATCATTCCCCAAGTATGTTTAATTTCATCATTACGAAAGAGCGAAAATAAAAAATTTTAAATTTCAAAGTAAATAATCAGGTATAAAACTTATGATTAAGTAATTTAAAATGTATTTTAGGTGTGAAAATACACTCGGAAATCGTCGTTGACATCTTCGGTGTTTCCCATTTTCATATATATATATATATATATATATATATGCAGATTGAATGGGGGAAAATTATATCTTCAAGTTGATGAAAAAAAATGGCAGGTTTTATGAAATTAACGAAGAAATATATGTATTTAATAATAAAGAAAGTGCATAATACTGTAAAAAGAAAAAATTTTCAGATTAGTTTTTTGCGAAACGCTCTGGATTTTTCACGTCCCCAAGAAGAACGTTCGCTTGGCTTTATTAAGCGAAAATATAAGTTAAATATCGCCGGCACAGTGGTACAACCCACCGAAGTTATTTACCAAGAGGATTCAGGTATCTCGCAACCGTTTTCATTTATTTCATAATCGGATATCGGTACAATGCAGACGCTTAAAAGGCACGTTAATGAATAATTAATAAGAGCCGCTTACCCGCCACGTATGCAGTTTATGAAGATAACCATCCGTGAAAAGTTTTTCCCTTAGCGAACATTGATTTATGATGTTCGGTTATTAAAACGGGGTTATGAAAGAATTTACCCGGGGATTTTGATGCGCTGCACTGCACGGAACGGAGGGAAGACCGAGGAAACAGATAGCGAAGAGTTAATAAAGATCCGAAAATGCAGCTACGGATAAAAGTATAACAAATGACCGAACAAATTAAAAAAAAAAAAAAAAAAAATGAGGGGCCCCGCGTCCGGAAAGGGTGCGAAGATTGCGCGCCAAGGGTGGACGCGGGATGCGAGGATGGCAGTGTCAGTGATGGATGGACGTCGCAACCCTTTAACTCCCCGCAGCGGCAGCATCTTATTGCCGCGGCCTTTTGCATTGCTCGTTTTTCCTTTTTCCCGTTTGCAGCGGTCCGCGGACGGGGGACCGCGCAAAGAGCCGGGGACCCTTCCCGATAATCGATGCCTTCCGGTCGAGCGTCATTTCCGTTCCGGCTATAATTGAGAAGCCTCCTTGATTAACTGCCTGTGAAATTGAACACATGAATTTGATTTTTACACCTCCTCCCATAAAGGAGCCACACACACACACTCGCAGCATGCGACTGCAAGAGCAAGCTGCGCTTCCCCCTCGTTTCGCAGGCAAATGCGGAAGGCTTCCGACTCCTTTATAACGTTCCTTTTTTTTTTCCTTCTTTTTCGGCTTTGTTTTCTCGCTCGGTTTTCGCTTCCTACGACCGCCGAGTCGAAAAAAGAGAGAAAATTAATTCCAGAATCGTGTTTTGGAAATAATTCACTGGAGGCTAACGGAATTCCGAGCTTAACTGTTCATTGCATCCAGCATGGCGCGCGGACAAATGCGCTTTATGTGTTGCACCGCGCCGCATTGTGCATGCAGAATCGTGCTGCAGCGTAATACGGTTAAGTGCATCGCCTAACGATAAATGCGAGAAAAATCTCCCGTAATTCGGTTCGTGTAAACGAGCAAATCTGTATTGTCCGCATTTTTTTATGTCCCGCACATGTTTCGCTGCGATTTTCTCGATTTATGTAAAAGGACCGAAAAGACGTGTGGTGAGGCTTTCGGTAATGCAGAAAAATAGTCCTTTCCCGACAAATCGAAGAATATCGGACAGTTTACGGCAACGCATTTTTATACGGAAAAATAAAAATTTCGGACGTACTTTAAGTAAATATTACTGCATTTAGGAGTTGATGAAAATACTCTAAAAAATAGTTTTAATTAAAAGTATGCTAACAAACATACATAATCTTTTATTATCTACTTCAAAAAAATGCAAAAATTAATCTAAATTCTCATTCTACTTACATATGCGACATATATTTATACATATAAAATTTAAGTATTTATTTATTGCAAATACGTAGATAAATTTATAAATATAAAGATAATTTTTTAATTTTAAATGTATAATAATATAAAAAAATTTGTGCAAACAACTTTGAACGAATTGAACTTATACAGTAAATTTTTGTAAGCTAAAGTGTTTTTTTTCAATAAATTATTTTTATATGTGAATAAAATTTACTTGTAAACATCTTATGCTTATTAACATTTCTTTTGATGAAGAATGCTCATGCAGAATTTGTGATGGTACGTAATCTTTGCCTCCGATGTATTTTTAATTATGATAAATAACAATTTAATGTTAAATTTGTCGCTTGCATATTAACTTTTTGCCGCGATCGTTGACCGTCAAATAAGTTTATACCGGAATAATAATTAAGATACGGTCCTGATTTTGAATGTGAAGTGGAACCGGTATGCTGTAGTAGGGTTGTCAACGAAACATGTCATATTTTCCTCCTCCCTTGCATTCAATGGATGTAAATGATACTTTTCAGCTTTTTTTTTTTAATCTCCTTCACGATTGGAGGATGCGAGTACATCCCTCATTCAGAATGCACAACCATTTTCATTGTTTTTCATATCTCGCTGTGAAATCAATATCCTCCCTTCTGTCGGCGGCCATTTTGAATTGTTATTTATTTATATTATTTTGTCAACTGTATATAATCTGTGATGCTTTTAATCCCGTTTATTCAATAGGTCCATGAGAGGGATTTTTTTTTTTTTTTTTTTTAAAGTAACAGAATCCTTTGTGCCGATATTTCAAAGACGCCTTAAGCTTTGTTTATAACGAATCCCTGCTATTTCAAACATTCCGCATCCATATTTTTCAATTTTGATGCGATCCCCTTATAACGAACGCTTTCCTGCCGCGTTTTGCGGCGCCAAAAAACAACAGTTTTTATACGTACATAGGAAGATTTTTCAAAAACTAGACGCAAATGCTGTTTTCAGCACGGCTTACATCACTTAAAACATCAATAACATCTATAATCCCCATTTCACTACGTCTATTACAAAATATCATCGAAAAATATTTGAATCGTACATGTTTAATTTCATCGTGTTTTGTTGGACATTGTCTATCGATTTTATTTATTCACATCACTGATAAATTCATATATCATGTGTATATGTAAGTGTGAATATATATTTTAATTTTACTAATTATTTTTTTAAATTCATGATTTTAGAATGATGCAAAAGCTTTTAAGCATTTATAAATATATAACTCACGCAATATGAAATAAATTACAAGAAAATTTCCGGCTCTTATAAAAGATCAAATTCTTAGATTATATTAATCATAAACATATAAATTATTATACTATTAACTTTTACTAAATAATATTTGAATAAAGCAAACATGTCAAAATCCCATTTTTTTAATTAAGATTTGTCGGAAAAAATTGTATCCGCTTATCACATAATTGCCCGTTCTACATATATTATAAGTCATATATAAACTGAATCGGTTTTTGTGTACGTATAATACTTGCAACTTATTTTTTTTTTATAATAAAAGCAAACTTCTTTTGTGTAAAATGTTATACATAATAAATGTATATTTACATTTAAACCGGGTTATCTAAGATAAAAGCAAATTGAAGCCAAAATTTTGGATTGTCATTATTAGACTTAAGAATCTCATTTTTTAATCGGTCATGGATTGGTTACTTTATATTTTTATAACCTAGACCAATAATTATAGGTAAAATAATGATTCTTTTAAATGGTTATTGTCGTTTTAATGAGATAGGTTGCACACACAATATATTGCTTTCTATGTAATGTAGGTTTGGGTTTTCTTAAATAGTATGATTGTCTAATATGTCAACGCGCACATAAATATGCCTATGAAAGGAAAAATGAAGAGAAACTGAAATTTTTTTCACGCTACCGTCATGAATTAACTGGGAAAACAGCAGAGATATTAATATATCTTTAATAATTTTTTGAATGAAAAAATAATACAAGAAAAAAAATTTAAACTGAAACTATTTAAATTTGCAAAATTTAGGCATACCTCGACCGAGAAATGAAAATATGAACTGGCGAACTTAAAAATCATTCGCGAAAACATTTGCAATGGGTAAATTTTAAAAATTTATATATTTCTTTTTTTCCATTGTAATTACTTTACACGTACATTAAATTTAATTTTTTAAACATCGTTAATTTGCGTATATTTTTTCGATAAAATTATTTTATCACATTTTAAAAATTTATGCATAAAAGTAAGAAATGTGAAAAAAAAATATTTTGGAATTTTCAGTTTGTATTTATTATAAAAATATAAATTTGTAAAAATGGAATTTTTCAGTTTCGATAACTTATACGTTTAGTTCCATACGCTGACTCGAAAACATCTTTTAGCTCATATTAATGAAAACTATATAATAAAAAGTTTTTAATGCAGATACATAATAACAATGATACACAATTTTTTTTCTGCTTTAATAAATAGGGCGACATTTCAATAAATTACTGAAATACAGGCAATATTTTAATATTTAACCTGAAAACGATTTGCTAGCTTTTAATGATCAAAAATAAAGTAAATATTTTTTTTCATCATTTTTGCAGATTATTGATATTTTAGTTTGTTTATGTACACTAACTTTTATTGTAAATTAGCTCTAGTTAATTATTTATTGTTCCATGACGAGCGTTCCATATTCCGTTCTGTGTATGAATACATATTACGGGCTTCATAAATATAAGTATAAATTTCGTATGTAAAGTTTGTAAATATTTTTTAATGTTTCACAAAATATTTTACAATCCTTTAGGGATTCGGGACAAAAGAAAAAGTATAGGTGATAATTTCGAGCTGTTAATTAACGGTAAAAACAAAATTTTAAGTGACATTTTTCATTTTCACGGATTTAACGGCGAACAAGGATCGCGAACGATAAAAAAAGAGATATATATATATTATATGGTGTATTGAAAAGCGCCGACGACGTATCTAATAAATTCATGTTCATGTTTGTGAATTGTTCCATCGTCAGAGAACCTTATAAAAAAACCTAAAAGACCTTTAACATGCCCTCGACTCTTAAAATTGTGTGTACACGTTTCGAATGCTAACCGCAGGGTCTTCCAAACCAATTTTAAGGCCTTTGAAGGAAAAAAAAAAGGGAAGGAAAAAGGAAACCGAGTGAAATCCTTTTCTAAGGCGAAAACGATTCGCAATTGTCCTTTTAAACGAAGCAGAGACAGATTTATAATCGAGTGAAAATTGTCATAATATTGAAATAACAATAAAATGAAGTCGTATATCAAAAACAATGTCAAATGCTTTGTCGGCCACGGATACAAGCTGTCCCTTGCCCCGATTTATATATTCTAATGGGTGCCATATAAAGAGAAAACTTTGTTAACGCGAAATGATTTACGACACGCTAATGGGCAAGATATTCGATTGTATATTGTATATATTGTAAGTGGGACAGTTATTAACGTCTTCCTTCCATATCTTAATAAATGCGAGAATCAAAAAAAAGAAATGATCCGTAATAAAACATTTGTTTATTCAATCTGAAACGAATCGAATTCGTTTGCAATGCAATAAACAATAATGATAATGTGTGCAATAAACAATGCAATGATAAATAATAGTTAAAATATAATAAATAATAGTTAAATAGTATAAATAATATTTATTATTATTATAATATAAAATATAATAAAAATAATATAAATATACATATTTAAAATACAATACAAATATAAATATATTGTAACAATAATAAAATATAATACAAGTAATATAAAATATAATAAAAATTAGTATAAATAATAGTTAAAAAAATAATAGTTCTTCTATGATATGTATATTTCTGTACATTTTTGAATGAATAAAATTCATATTTGCACATTTGACTTTTTCTTTTTTTTTTATAATGTAAAAAAATTTAAATTTTCGTAAAAATTGCTTTTATTAAAAGACGGGTTAATTTAATAAATTAATCAAAAAATTATAAAATTATCCGATTTTTCGCTTTAAATATACTTGCATAACTGAGCGCATTATCATGTAATTGATTTTCTTTATGTTAACCGATTTCTGATTATTAATAAATTTTAGTCTTAAGCAGAATTTTTATAAATGTAACGAGAGGTGATTCAAACGAAAAATTTGGTTATTTTGAATCGGATATAATGGTTCTTGACGCATTTGTTATATCCGTGTTCCTAAATATTTTTTTTTTCAAATTAAGAATCGATATTTTCTCTTATTTCGAGATGAATAATGGATTTTTTTTCCCGAGTGCAGCAGAAGAAAAATTGACACAAATTGAGAGGGATGATTGATTTGAAATTTTGAATAAAAAAAAAAACGAAAATTTCTGTTACAACAATTACAATATATAATCACTATGAATGAGTGTAATTTGATCATGTGTTGATAGCTTTCCATGACAGGGCCGTAGCAATGCATTTTCGACGAAACGCATCCTTTTTTTGTATATTCGTTTCACACATATAAAAATAACCCGCATTTATGGATTATACATATCGAGGATGGTTGAAACTGAGATTTGCGCTACTGCCACGGGATCGAAAATTTGGTTTGATGAATTCGAAGCGACGTTATAAACGGATCCCCATTCAGGATCATTCATTGAAGTTAAATCTACCTGAAAACGTTGGTTATACCGATTCTGTGACGTGTAATTCACAATTTGACTATGAACAACCTCACTTTTCGATCACGTACTTCAATTACCATTGTGGTTCATTTCAATTCTCACATATTTACTGTTTTTTTTTCTTTTTTATGGGGGCCACACTAATGGCGTTTGGTACGTGATCATGATATTTTTACGTTTTTTTCCATTGACGGCAACATTATTTTATATATACAAAATAGATATCCGGAGAAGGAGGAAGAGAAAGACGTTTATAGAATCACAAAGGATTGTTAAAATATTTAGTTCCGAACCCGTCTATTTTGTGATAAATTATAACCTATTTTGGATAATGGTCTTTACAAGATATTTTACGGTAATTCTACCCTTTGATGGGAAATAGTACGTTTTTACGGTTGAAAAAATCGTGTCCTTTGTAATGGAATGCGTAGGAAAATCTTGCACAAGGTGGAAAACTGACAATCGGGTCTTTACAAACAAAGCAAACAAATATTTAACGATTGTGACATCAATGATTAATAAGGCAAATGAATGACTCTTAAATAAAGACAGTAAACCTCGGTTAACATCTATACATGATTGCTAGATAAAAAAATATGAAGGATCAGGAATATGAAACAATAAACCTGGGTTAATAAATATAAGAAAAAAATTAATGCTGCAACTGAAGTTAATAAAAAATAAAAATCTGGCTGTAAGACCGCTTCGAACATTCCCATTCAAAACATTAAAAAGATTTCCTTCAAATTGCTTTTGTTTCATTTTTATATTAGGAATAAAATTATGTGTATTTATTTATTTATTTGTTTAAAGCATTAAATTAGTCTTGCAGTAGTTTTTTATTCGAATGAAATTGGATTGCAGCGTCGATTTTTTTCCCTGTTTATTTACAAATCTAACTTAATTATATATTTCCATAACCTCATATTTATTCTTTTTACCTTGATACACCAATTTTTTTATTATTCTATGTCAAGAACAATCAATATTTTTTTCATATTTCGATTCACATTGACTTCACCTATACCTTTAGAGAATGTATTCTCAATTCCAGCTTATTATTCTGCAATATAGTTTGTTCCTTTAATTTATTATATATATGTTATATATTTTTATAATAATAATCACAAATGCTAGAGCTTCGTTATCATTTAATATAATTATTATACAAGAAAAATAATTTAATATTTTTATAATAAATTTTTAAATATCTAACTACAAAAGAAGTTTTCATCATATTTGACTTGAGTAAGATGGACTAATCACGAGAAGATTGGTATTGTAAATTATGGCAAAAAAAATTTGGAAGAATATTATTTTAGACATAATTTACATAAAAGCGTTGTGTTCTATTATATATCGTTCAAAGAAGGTTGAAAGCAAAATTCAAAAAATTAAGTAATGACTGTTAAAAATTTGTCGCACTGTATTTAGATATACACATAAAATTATTATCATTATAATTTATATTACTGTGAGCTATAAGCTTTTAGTTTAGTAAAAATAAAAGCTGCTGCTTAACGATAGCAAGTATATCGGACTCTTTCATTACTATAAACTTTTCATCGCCGTGCTCTATCTCCGTACCAGCCCATTGCCGACAAAACACTTTATCACCGGCTTTTACAGTCAAAGCTGTATTGTGAATCAAAACGACCGCTCTGGGTATAAGTTTCATGCGAAATGAATATTAACCGAATTAACCTCCTGAGAAATAATATAAATTTGTAAATATTTAGTATATCAATCGGAAGATATGTCCATATGTTCAGGTTAGGGCAATGCTCATTTAATGGCGTTTTGCATCGTGAACGGTGAACAGAAGGCCCTTCAGAAACCGAAGAAAAAAAAAGTCCTTTGAAACGAGCATTAAATCAGAAATTATACATGAGGCTAATTGGAGGGCGATGCAGGATCCGTCAGTCTCGGAGGAGCCTCCGACGGAAAAAAGTCAATCTCGTCTCGTGACGGGACGATCCTTTTCGTAAGGCGAGACCGGGGGGCTAATAGCCGTCAAAAATGCCATCGACGGTCTCCATATGCTTCTGGCAGGTATTCGGTGCAGCAGGGTATCCCATTAAGCCGAACCGTAATTATTTATCGTGTGCGATCCAGTCAAGAAGCGGACCGTGTCTGGCAGCAGGCCGTAACCCAACTAAAGGCCGAAGGTGCCCCCCGAAACGGGAAGCGATGACGATCCCGGAAATCCCGCACCGGATATACTCCGCCGAAACCTTCGACGGACTCTCAGGAACGTAAATCCTGCAACTGCAGACAAAGTGCATCGATGCAGATACTATTAACAACGGCAGAATGTCGAAAATCAATTTGTTTCCATTCACCCAGTGGGCTCTTCATTCATTATACTTCACATAAAAACTCCCAAAATGTACCATGCTACACATTTATTTTCATCATCATTACGAAAGTTTGTTTAACATAAAAATGTTTTTTTTTTTTTATTGTTTTAAATCCCTAAAAATCCAGCTTGTTTATTTTACAAAATTTTATTACCCAAAACATCAAAAGCTTTAAAAAAATAAATATGTAAAACAATCGGTTTCTCTTTTATAAATGTTAAGTTTCATAAACACTATTATTAACTCATACGACTGTCCGATTGCGAACCTGAAAGATGAAAAGGGAAAACAACAAGAACAAAATTTGACGCTAATAATACGGTGATGGCTTGCGCATATCACAAAAAAAAAAAAAAAGTCAATTCCATCGACTATAAAAGAAGATCGAATCATTCATCATATTTATAAAACCTTTTTACCATTATTCGTCGTTCGAAGGATCCTTTTCGAATTTTTTGTTAGCCGACATATTTCCTGATTGTTAATAAATAAAAAATCAATCATGAACTTTTTCGTTTTCCTGCACTAGGATCTTAATTCTTTATAAGAACAATTTCGGATGAATAACTGAACCTTGGTCAAATCGAAAACTGATTTTTCGATTCCGTTTCAATTTGGCAATGCATATTAATACATACATATTTCCCCCCCCCGCGGTTCATCTCATTCAGAAATTTTGGTTTTCCAAACGCGAATTCTGCTATATTTTTCCGATGCCCAATGGGGATAGAAGGAAAAGTGAAGAATTTTCCGCGTGGAAGTAAAAGACAAACCAACCGTCCGCGTATGCGCCGGGCGAAACAGGTTCTCCGGGGTAACCGGGGGCGGGGGCGGGGGGGTTCCCTCGGAAGCAGCCGGCCTTCGTTCCCCGGGCAACAGGAAAAGCGGACAATTTTCATTTTACCCGTCGAAGCTTGCACCTCTTCATATTGCCACGGCAATGGTTCCTCGCGAATGTCGAAGAACGTTCGTTTGCGGCGTTCGAGGGCTCGAGGATGGGTCTGTAAAAGTGCGGATGGCGTTCGGAAGTTGACGCCACGCGTGCGACGGCAAAGTTTCGGATTTTTACCCTTTTCGGAGACGCTCATTTTTTCATTTTTTTCTGAAACGGCAATCGCCGGCTCCAAGCTCGCGTATTGTAATCATCATCAACGAAGGCTGCGCATCTAACGAAAAAGGATTTTTATATATATATATATATATATATTATTTTTAAAGCTATCACGCCTATTCCCAGACCGAATTCCCATTTGGCCATAGCCTTTTTTTTACCCTTTTTTTTACGCGACATCTTCATTTTCTTTGCCGATTATGCGATATATTCTTCACAGTTTCAATAATTCGATTCACCCTTTTATTTTATGAAAATTTTTCGACAAAAAAAATAAAAAAGATTCAACAACTGTTACCAATTGTTCGGCGAAAAGGGCTGAAAGGGGATGAAAAAGAGGTTTTTATTTGAGTAATGGCCCCCCGTCAGGTGGGCGCGCACAATTGCATTTCTTATGTTTTCTATTTACTATATTCTCAAATTGAATTACAAAAAAGAAAAAAAAAATAATAATTTCCGAGTCAACGGGTTTTACAAACGGGAGGGTGCTCGAGAGGAAAAAAAGGGATGCTGCGCCGGAAACTGCGGAATTTTGCCCCTTTTTTCCACGGCGTTGCAGAGTTTTCCGCGAGACTTCGCACGGGTCCCGATTAACACGTCGTGGAAGCAGAAAAAAAGGAGAAAAAAAAAACGTTTTCGATTTTTTTCCCTTTCCCCCCTTCCCCCTCTCCCGTCGAAATTTCGCGAAAAATTAAAACATCTGCGACGAGGGGAAGGGGAGGGGAATAAACAATGGTCGAAAGGGGTTCTTCCGGCACAATGGCACCCCCGGGAGCACCACCTATGTCGAACGGCCCCCAAGTCACGCCTGGCTCAACCCCACGACATCGCCGCCTTTAATGACTGACGTTTTCTCTTTTTTTTTTTTTTCGCACTCCCCGGAAAGAGACGCCGTCATCCCGATCCGATCGTTTAAAAGGAAAATCCACACTCATCGCTCTCTCCACGCCCTCCCGCTTGACAAATGACTCGCAACGCATCCCGGAGGCTGCTGACGAACCACGTGATCCTTTCCGGCGGGGAGATTCGCTCGATGGTGGCCCGCGCGATCCCCGGGGCCGACTTCCTCCACCGCTTAGCGAAGGCAGCGATCGAACGACAGCGAATTTTTTTTTTTTTTCCCCCTCGATTGTTTTTGTTAATGACGAACAACAACGGCAAAAAAAGTGGGCACCGAAACTGTGGGAGAGCGAGCCCCTTCCAGTTCCTCTGCGGATCCGCGGAGCCCGGGTCAGAAACCCTTCATTAACAAAATTTTAATTTTTACGATTCGGAAACGTAATTAATGGCGGGCTAAAACTCTTTCAATACCTCCCTCCGCTCCTCTCCCCCGGGGTACCAAGGCTTTTAACAATAGAATCTTGTTACAGTTTCAGTTGACAGAAGTCAAAAAAGCATTTTTTTTTTTTTTTTTTTTTTTTTTTTGTGCGCACAAAAGCAGCCCTGATTAACATTCATTCCTCATACGGGACAGCAAATATACGCGGATGCATGAGAAACCGATTCGAATACATAAAGAACGAGATTTTCCAGTGCGACTCTTCCAGTTTACAAAATTAATTAACAACATTAATTTTTTTTTTTTTATTAAATAACCAAAAAAACTTATGAAATCGTCACGTAAAAAAAAAAGTATCAACCCATCGCACGGGAAACCTGGGAATTCATCCCCGTTTTCAGCAATGAAACCGCAGCTCTTTTCATCTCGAGATACGTACAATTTTATTTTCAGTAAGGGCTCTTAGCGTACCTGGCGGTGCGCCTGCGATTGTGCAGTGCTTCGTCGCATTAACATACGTTTACGTGTATGTATTTTAAGACGTAATTTCATTCAAAAAAAAAAAAAAAACGAAGCTCCTTCACATTCGGAGGTCTGAGCTACGCACACGCTGTAGAATGTAGCGGGAAATGCAACAGTACAATGAGGCACAAAAAAAAATAAGCTTTTTTTTTAGTTAAAATTTGTACAACAATCTTTCGGGACTTGCGGAATTAATTTTCTAAACGACCAGGTGAAATGCATTTAAAGACGATGTAAAAATATTAATGTTATTAAGCTTATTTGTTCTGTAAGACGGATTCGTGCGACGCTCCCGTAAGGCGGAGATTTTACACGCACGGGATTTTTGATATTTTACATAATACACAATTACTAAAGAAAGAAAAAAAGTAATTTCTCATTTATTTACTGTATAATAATAATAATAGCGAAGGTTGTTAGGCGAAACGGTGGGCATGCGGATAAAATGGCTTTCGAAATGATTTTCTCATGCGATATTATATGCGTATCGGTTGCGAAAAGCTTTTTGCTGCAAGTCCTCGTTCGTCGCGTAAACGGTTTCCGGCGTTATAAGCCGCGATTGCGCAGGGGAACGATGCCGATAGGGGTTGAAAGCTGAAAATGGCCTCCGAGTGGGGGGGGGGCGTGAAAAGCCACCTCGCCGTCCGCCATTTTCACCGCTTTTTCGAAACGGCGTTTCGGCGGGGAGGAGGGGAGGGGAAGGAGAAGCACGCGGATGGCCCCCGATCCGTGCGTCTCGGACACGGCCGATTAAGTCATTCGGGAGGTGCGGAAGCCTTTTTCTTTCTTTCATTCTCCTCCCGGCTACGCGACCGGAGGAATGCGCGGAGGATGACTGTTCGAAAAACATTTTAAATATTGGTAAATCGATTGTTTTCCCATTCATTTTCGTTGTTTGTCTACCGCAACGATCGATTCAACCTTTGGCGTCGGAAGATTGTTCCGTTTCAGTGAAGAGCATCCCACGGAACTTCCACCTTGAGGAACCTCGGTCGCTGCCAAGAAAGTGCAGAGTAATCCACATTTCCGGTTCGTCTAATCCCACTTCGGGGGGGGGGGTTCTCCCCCCTCCCCCGGGGGTAGGGAGAAACGAGATCTGGCCCGGGTCCTTATAACCGCGAGGTCGACGCTTCTCTTAAAGAACATCAACTCTCGTTAGCATCACGCTTTCATCGCTCTGGGTTATAACGGTTAACATTTGAAAGAAGATTGTTTCCTGTACGACCGTTCGAGGCATCGCCCTCGCAGATCGCAGTTACCGCCCCGGTAACTTTCGTGCGGTTGTATCGCACTGAAAAATCGTTAGCTGCTGAATTTGTACGGTGAAAATTTTCCCTTTTCCACTCTCTTGCATCCCAACCCGACTTTCCGCCCGGGCTACTCTCGTAACACCGAGCGTATTTGCTGCAGACGCAATTTCGCGAGCTGCCACCGGCAGGAAAGACTGTTTTATTACATTTTTTTCGAAGCTGGCAGAATTTTTTTTTTTTTTTTTTTTTTTTTTTTACGTGCAGAAAGACGACTCAGAAAGACGATCGCCTCCGGTTACGAGGCGGATGCGATCAGCTAAAAATGAGAAAGTTGGGTGTTACGTTCGACGGGGAAAGATTTGACGAACTTATTGCGCCGTCGCAAAAATGCGGATATTAGAGCCGGCAGTGAATTTGAAGATTACGTTATAACCGGTAACGTTGGAATTTGACCGTAACCCGAGCTCGAGGCGTCGATAAACGTCCCTCCGGACCCCGGAGGATCCCCGGCATCGTCGTTATATCCGAGATTTCGGCGTTTTCCATGCGAGATCGTGACCCTTGCTCTTGTTTTTGTTTCACGCCTAATAAACAGTTTATTTTTACTCGGGAGCGATTAAAGGATATGCAAATTAGGGAATCCCTTACGTTTAAAAAAATGGTAATGAGAGGCAGTTAAACATGTGTTGACACTTTTAATATCTTGTCACATAATGACATCGTCATCAAGGTGGTATCCATTATAAGCGAGGGTTGCCATCAAAAGAGCAAGGGACGCAGATTCGACGCTAACTGACTTTCAAATACTCCTTAATCATTTTTCATTTTCCGCTTTTTTCGCCGCCTCATTTCGGAAAGAGGTTCGCCTCCGGAGAAATGCCCGCGTTTTAATTCGGCCGGCGAAAGGGGTGGAAGGTTGCGGGGGTGGAAGCACATCAATTCGGAGCACCCCTTGCAGAGGGGTTGCGATATTTCGGGTTTAAGCGAAACCTTCGAGGGAGCGCAAGCGAATGGGGCAAGCCCCGGTGGGCACGCGAAGGCGTACAAAGGAACGTTCCGTGCCAATTTCGAGGCTCGTTACTCCGCATTGTCGGACTGACCGGTTACAAGTTTAATGTACGTGATGGGGGACGAGAAGGAAAAAAAAAAAAAAAAAAAAAAAGGCGTAAAATTGAAGCTCATTTAACTCGTAAAGTAAACGTTTTAAACTGCTTGCCGGACAGTTAGGGCCCGCCTTTTATTGGCCTGCAATGAATTTGGTCACCCTTCGGTTAAACGGAGCTAATGTTTCGCACCTTTTCCAAACAGAAGACTTTTTATACGAATAAACATTCATTAACAAGTCATTTTTCAATGCTTCGCATTGTTGGCAGATGCATTGTGCCCCCGTGACGCAGACAGAAACTCGAGGGAAACCTTTTTTTTTGGATTGTTCCAGTTGTACATGTATCAGCTAAATGGGGTGCCTCATTTCCAAACTGGCAAACGACCCCGTAAACCAGGAATAAACCGGCAGATAATCGCATGCTTAGACGTGAATTAACAAATAGAAAATAGAAAAAAAAAATAAAAAATTCTTATGAAAGTAACATCGCAAGATCGGATCTAAAGACCGTGTTACGCTTCACATTTTAATGAGTAATATTTTTTAACACGGTATTATCTTCTTTTATCAGCGTGTTCTCGGTTGTAAGAGGCCCCTGCCACGACGCATTTACAACTGTGCACGAAGTCATCTTTTCATTGCTCCGCGGTTCGAATAACACCTCATTTTGGTATCTCTTTTTCTTTTTCGAGTAACACACATAAAAGAGTGACCGTCGCCGAGGTTGGGTTTGGAAGTAACTGTTAGCGCATCGCGGTCAGAGAGATTGAAAAAGCCTGCGTTTTTATCCGGAGTTGGCTTCCGTTTTAAACGGAGGGTTGGTTGTAAAAAGCGATACGTCTACCGTAGCGACTTAAAAACGGGAGTTATGCGAGATTTTTTTTTTTTTTTTCCTCTCTCTCTGTGAAAATTTAAGAAAAGACATTATCATCATAATAACCGGGGACAAATGCAATTTTCGTTCTGGCACCCTCATTGTAACCGAATGTAAAACTCGACGGGGCGCAAAGTCAAAATGATTTCAAAACAATTTAAACAGTCACGGTCAAGCCTCGGAGCGACAGGTCTTGCCGGGAAAATTTCCCCCTTTTTCCTTTTCAAGAGCAGCGTACATAAAGCTAAAAGTTAAAAAGAAAAAAAAAAGAAAAAAAAATTATGTTTATAAATAAGATTGCGCTTTTCTTTCGAATTTCGTACAATTTTAACCTGTGAAACATCATCCAAACTAAATTTCTTCGGTTAAAGTCAAAAAAAAAAAAAAGAAGAAGCGTTCACTTACAACCGAAGACCCGCTCATAACCGTATTGGCAATAAAAACTTTCGCAAATTAATTTTCTAAGGTTGTCCATTCCCGGATAACAAAATTGTGAAGCTCGGCTTTGTGCTTACACCGATGCAACTTTCTGGCCGAGTGCATGTTTTGTGCATATAAGTGAAAATTTCAGCAGTTAAGTTTCCATTCAGCCCGCGGACATTAGACATGAATAAGATGTAAGATATCCAGACGCACCACGATTTATCGTTCCATCCTTGGCGAAAGACTAAAAAAATTAATTTCACAATTAAAAATTCAATTTGCTTCGATCGTATTCCGGCTCTTCGAAGCTGTTAAGAGAGTGGCAGCACTTTTTCTTTTGTGCATCACAGCCGAAGATCCAAATGTTTGCTGCTGCACTTTCAGCAAACGGATTAAATGAAAAGTCTTAGAAAAAAGAGCAGTCGTCATAAGCGAAGCTACTTTTCCTACAGGAGAAAGGGATTTGTCATATGAAAAATTGATCTACTACCTATATCAAACCGAAGTTTTTATGCAATTGAACTTTTAGAAACCACAGTTGGAGCAATCATTTTATATACGTTATCAAATGATGTTTTTTTTCTTCAACCGATTTTCAATACAAATGCGTTAATAAATATTGCAATTTCACGATTTCACTGTTAAAAGTGAACGCAATAGATTTAGTTGAATGGGGTTCCGATTATGTTTTAGCATATAACACATATTTATAGACAGGGAAAAAGATTTGCATAACATCCACATAAAATAAAATTAAGAAAAATAATCAGGAAAAAGATAAGCGAGTAAAGATTTTTATTTTAAAAATTTTTTTTAATGAAATCGAACTTTTTTTGTAACATGTACTTCACTAAACGATTCTTAACATATTTTATATATATATATGTACATATACAATAGTTTCTAATCTAATATTAGTAATAAGCAATGATTTGTATGTATACTGCTATCTAAATACAGAACCAAAAATTTCAATTTATTATTGATTTCTAAATTAGAGATAAAACTTCATTATTTTTTAATTTAAAGTCATATAAAGCAAAGGGACCGAGAGAAATGAGTGTTATAAATAAACCTATTGTAAACATCAAAAAATAATTATTTAAATAAAAATTTATTTATACAACGCAACTCTCATCGACATTTCATTTGTTAAAGCCGCTGTGGTTTAAAACTAATGTGCTTTCATGCCATACATGCATTGAAAATTGCAAACGATCATTTGGATAAAAATTTGCTTAACTAAAGCTCTTATAAGCTTCTTAAACAGCTCTCGTCAACTTTTTTTTTCTTCTGTTTAATATTAATAATCGAAGTTGTTGTTTTGCAGCTAAAAATTTTTCTGATCCACATATACGTATATGTATATATATATATATTTTTTTTTGACATCATAATAGAATAACCAACCGCTTTCAATAATGTGTTCCATGCAACGGAAAAAACAGATTCAGAAAAATAGCAATGTACATATCACTAATAAAACCACCTTTTAACATACTTTACTTCTTCACGTTAAAAAAAAAAAAAATTAGAAAAGGAAGACGTAAGCTTTTGTGCTGTAGATGGGATGTAGATTACTTACGTATATATCAAACCGAAGTTTTTATAAATTGAATTTGAGAAATTCCCGCATCGATATATCATTATCAGCAGTGGGGCAATGTACACGTAATAACTGTTATACCTGCACAAAATTTACACGTTAAAAAATTCGCTTACGCGTTAAAAAAGATCGCAAGTTAAATGCTCGCGAAACAAATTTCGTCCACATTTTATCATTTTCGAATTATTTAAAATCAGTTAAAACGATATTGAAAATAAAACGAAATATATTTTCCGTCCCCACAAATGCTTTTATGATATCACGTCGCAAGAAATATTTCTTTTGATTAAAAAAAGAAAAGAGTAAATAAATAAAAATCGCAGTAAAAACTATTCTCGATTATGCGCTTTACGTTTAATTCCGATGCACAATAAATTATTTTCGTTCTAATGGCAATTTTTTTTTTCTTTTTCCCTTTTTGAAAATCAGTGGGCCGGACGTCGGAGGATTTGCCCAATTTCATTCTGTTTCACCCATTTTCACACGGCTATAAATTTAAGGAATCCCATTTGAGCCTTCTCGTGTATTGACATAGGCAAAGGTTGCTTTATTGTAAATAAACTTGTTCCTTTTCACATTCTGAAGGTGCTCCCGAAAGGATCATTTATAACTGTCCTCCTCCACCTCTCTCTCTCTCTCTCTCTCTCTTCATCCCCGGCCCCCGCGGTCCTCGTATAGAAACAACTGTCCCGGGATAAAATTGTTAAAACTTTGATTCCTCACCCTGGTTTTTATATTTGCAACAATGGACACGTTCAATATCCACATTGACGTTATCATTTACCTGCAAAATAAAAGAAAAAAAAAAAACGCGCCCGGGAAAATTCTAATCTGACGATATCAGTAAGCAGTTTGTATATGCTGCAGAACGATATAATCCAAGATAATGAAAATGGCGACAATTTTAAATTCAGTTCCGAGCCGCAGACAGAGGATTGTCGTTATATATATGCATAAAATAATGTATTTTGAAAAAAGATTTTTAACGAACGTATTTTACATATCGAAAGCGATTTTTTTTTTCTAATAAAAAGTTCCATAAGTTTCACAGAAGCTCTCGCTTACATTATTTTTTTTTTCGCTATAATCGTGGTTATTCGCTGATAATATCCGTTTCTATGTGAAATATAATACAGGTAGCCTAATATTATTTAACCAAAGAACGCGTGGATCGTAGATGATAATTTAAAATTTCGGTTGTGATTTGAAATACATTCGCATGTGACAAATGATTTTTCCAGCTTACAATCAGTCGCATACCTTTGTTATGTAAACATAAGTATTTCGTATAAACTGTTTTTTATATAACAATTTTATTATTTTAATTTCGGTTGAAACCGATGTGTTGTATTCCACGGATTTACATACGGCACATACATGCATTCATTCTGATTTTATCGATTATGAAAAACAAGATACATATATATTAAACATTTGGCATATATTCAGTTTCATAAAAATCGTTTGATGATATGTCTTACTACGCATCGTCACAATAATGTACAAAAAACGTCATATCGATAGGATTGTATAATTTATTTTCAAATGGTAAAAATCGGTTCAGACTGTGTGAAATCTGAAATTGGTTTTTCGAAATGTCAATTATGATGATACTTCATTCGGACGGACTACGGGAACAATTAAACGCGGCCTCCGAGATACTTCGAGCGGTTATGTCGTTTCGATCGCCGTTGTTCGATTTTTTTTTTTTTTTCTTTTGGAAGTCTGTCGTTCCGGTCCTTTTTTTCGAACCGACACTTAAATTACACCATCCTGGAAATGATAATTCGACCATTAAATAAATTATATATTTCGGGATTGGGTAGTTGGCGCTGCACGTGAAAAATTTGGGGGGGGGGGGGGCGGAAAGTTGAGCAGCGAGACTCGGATGTCTGAGCACTTCCTCTTCGGGGTGCGCGTTCAGATATCAAAATTACGACGGTTCCCTTTTCATGGCGAGGGTTTCCGAGCTTAAACGTAATATAAAGGGACGGAAGGTGACGGAGGTGTCACTGAGCGTTGACACAGTTTTTCACGTTTGGAAGTGCGGGGCCTCGGAGCAAAAAAGGTTTCTCTCTTTTTTTTTTTTTGTCAAGCTCTCCCCTGGAGATTTTAAATTCCTTTGATAAAAATGTAATTGAATTGATGCGAGCATCGGTAGCGTTAGTCTCCTTGTTGAAAAGTCATTCATCCCTCTTAATAGAAAGATAAATGGACCCCATTTTGGACCCCGGGGGACGTCCCTCGACAATCCTTCGCCGGGGCAAGATTAGAGAGAAGTGTTAAAAGCACTCCCGACGCATTTCTCCTTTTCCTACAATTAAAATGGATAATTCTGCCCATTGGACGTGAATTAATTTCTTTTTTTCTGTTTTGCTCAGGTCCATCTGAGATCGCATTTCATAATGAACGGAGTCTGCGTGCGATGGAGGGGATGGATCGATCTCGAAAGGCTTGACGGTGTCGGCTGCTTGGAATACGACGAAGACAAAGCGCAGGTTCGTTGCCACCCTCCCCGAATCTTTCCAACCCCTAACGAGCACGGCCAAGCTTTCATCCGGCATTTTCCGATATATTTTGAAAATATCAGCGAAGCTTTTTAACGACCCGGGAAACTTAATAAAAATGACACCGAATGATATACATATATGTAATTTACGACCGGGCCTTACCTGGAAAACGCTTTCGAAACATCATAAAGTCTCTTTTTTTTTGAAAGTACCATACCGAATACACGAAAATTTGACTTTTATTGCCTTAAATCTTTAATTACACGTCCCATTAGTTGTAAATTATCCGTTTAAATGCGGTTTTGCCATATATTTTCATACAATCACATTGCTATATATATTTTTAAATTTTTACATACGTACCACTACGAAAACTTAACAGATCTTGTCCTTATGACCATTTCGAATTTCTTATACAACTACAATACATACTCCCAATTTATTAGAAAGAAGGATACGCCCGGGTGAGAATATCTGAATTGGCGTTCGAATACAATCGATAGAATAAAGGTGATTTATTCTATCAGCGAAAACATTTCTTGCTTGTTAACGATAAAAACCGAGTGGAAGCACCGATTCATAGACCCGGTACGTCCTTAAACACCCCCGTGCCAACCCTCTGGGAAGGTACATATTGAGAGAAGGCAGTGCGTCGAAGGAAAAATTGATCATCGCATTCAAAATATTACGCCCCCGATGAGACAGAGAAAATTTTTTTCACAGAATATTCATACAGATACAGAAATCGTTAACCTAGGATACATAACATATGCACGCAGATAATTGTCTTAAAGCGAAATTGTCCGCCGGCTTACACGAACCGATTTTACTGCATTTCAGATCGAGGACTCGATGCTGAGAGACCAAATAGAAAGATACAACCAAAGATTGAGGGACTTCGAGGAAAAGCAAAGGGCGTACAGAGGACAGCAGGAGAGATCCTCGGAGCAAGATCTCGAGGTGTGTGACGTGCATGAAAAAACCATTGTTTTATTCCCTGAGCGTTGCCCCGAATTCACCCCCAGGTTGATGGGGGTTAATTGCCGACATTTTCCCGGCAAACGGTGAAAATTAATGGGAAAAACGGAAACGTGCCGAAATTGGAGCGTCAAGTTGTGCGCACACAAAGCAAAAGCAAACAAAAATTCACGAGCACTAATGAGAATCCCTGACGTTTATTGAAATTTGAACAATTAGGTTGGTCGGAGGATGGAGAGCTGTATATTCAAGGGATCAATCGGATATAATCAAAATTGTGAATTACCATGCGGACGGGGGGTTCCGAACGGTGTCTGCTGTTTGAAATGCGGATGCAGACACGCACACGCACGCCATCCATTCGATCCGAATGTAGTTTTTCACGAATGCCGAAGGTTTTTGTACATTCCCTCACTTCGCAACATCATGCACCCAAAGGAGAATTAGTGTTAGTTTCCAGAAAGAAATATCTAACCGCGTACGAAGACTGCAAATGATTTTAATTGGCGCAAAACCCTCACAAAATGCATAAACGAATACAATCTACCAATATAATCCATTATCTTTTCTTTTATTATTGGAAACAATTACAGCCGAGTCATTATAACAATTAAAAGAAAAAAAAAACCCGCATAAGAGACAAAATGCAATCATCTCTTTAATATTACAACGCGAGGACCCTGTAATCGAAATACCGACCGAAATATTCAATAAATAAACACAAAATCTGTTTGCTTATATTTTCACAACACGATCAATTTATAAACATCGAAAATCTGCCCATTTGTTACACATGTGTATGCGCGCTTGAGAATACAAGATGAAAACTATCCCGATTCTTAACATTGAGAACCATTTTACAAATGCACGCATCAAATGCGATACGGATTCGTTTACAAAAAAAAATATATATATATATATATAATCTTCTTTAATAAGTGGTTTCTTCTTGTTATTAACAAATATTATGAAATTTGAAGATATTTTCTATCAAAAGGGAAACCCAAGAAAAGGAAGAAGGGATATTTATTATTACATATTGTATATGTAATATTTATTTGAAATTTTGAGCATTACTCCTCCCCAGGGAGTGATCACATTTTCAGATGAGGATTATACAATAAAAGATTGTATAGAAAAACGGGCAAATATACCTATGATCGGATTAGGAAACTCAATGTAATTATATAGGTAGCGTGTAATATGCAATATGTTTACGGATCATGTTAATGTAAATAAAATCTTGTTTTCTGTGTGTGCGCACCCACAGAACCGAACATAATTTTTTTCTTCAAAATGCTTACAGTGAAGCGCCTCGGGGGAAAATTATTTTTCAATGCATAAACGTTGCTTACTTATTTAGTGCCTTCAATATTTGACGCCTTTTTTTTTTTCAGCGTAAGCGAGGTGTTTGAAGACCCGTTGACGATGGTCAATTGCCTACGTCAAACTGCTAAAAAAAAAAAAATAAATAACTTTATTAGTTTATTATGTTGAAATTCCTTTGAATAAGTAATATAATTGAAATTAGGTTTTTGGGAATTTTTTGTGAAAAAGGAACCATGAAGGAGGGAAAAAAAAAAGGTTCTGTTTTCAATGGTATTTGCTTACAAACAAGTTGCTCTTAACTTTTGAAGACACCCCACTTTTCGATCCTTTGTTCCGACAATGGAAGTTTGTATTGGAGCACATCAGGGGTCTGTCACTTTCGAGTTCCTTCCATCCATCCATCCATCCATCCATCCATCCATCCATCCGCCTGTCCATTCTACCTATGAATGCCAAATTCGCATTCTGAAGCATCTCCCTTAAGAGGATTTCGATGCACGGCTTCGCCCTCCTCAAGACCGTCTCCGATGAAGTGGTTTATGCATATCCCTGGACGTCGTCTCCCACCTTCGGCCGACGCTCATCACCGCACTCCGGAAAACTGATCACCGAAAAACGTCCGGATACGGAGACGCGGATATAAGCGACGCACATTTAAGGGTTTTTTCCCTTTCTGCAAGATTTTCGCTTCGGATGCAAAGAAGTTTCTGGTTTTTTTTTTTCTTCTTCCTTTTCCATCCTTTAAAAGGTTTCTCGATGTAATAAGGTTCATTTCGAAACCGCAAGTTTATTTTTGCGTTATCCGACGCGTTGTAAAGGGATCGCCTTATTCGTTCTTTACATCAACTTAGGTTTTTTAACGTTCCTTTTTTTATTTTTGCCCGTGTGCACGGCGGGGAGGGTTATGTTTTTTTTTTTTTTTTTTTTTTTTTTTGGGATCCTTGCGAGAAATACCGAATGCGGTGTTACATCCATTGCGTTGCGAGGGATTACGAGTTGACTGACCGAAGTCAAAGTCGCATCTTCGGTGGCAGTTCGCCGGGGCCACAAAGCAAACGGTCGTTATAAGCGATTTCGACTCCGCGACCCGGACCGGTGAGCTCGGGGAAAAAGAGTTTTCATTTCAACGTGCGTTAACGTGTAATGTCACAGGGGAGTGTTTCACAAGGGTTCGTTCTGCGACGCAGAGAAAATCAATATCGGGAGCGTTTCCTCGGATAAAAAAAAAAAAAAAAAAAAAAGACCCTTTGCAGGCGTCGGCCCGGAAAACCCGTTCCATATGCGTTCTGTTTGTTTTGAGCGTTTCGCCGCAGCGTCGAGGGCCTTGTTTGGCTACGGATTTCGCTCTGTCAACATTCGGCAGCATCCGGAGAGATGAATGAGCGACGAGAGAGAGACAAAAACTAAGAAAAGATCTAAGGCAGCTGGGATGCTGGAATGATGCAAATTGAGACGAAAAGAACTGCGAATTTGACACATCAATAACACTCCTGTCGATTTTTTCGGCCTGCGCAACAATATCAACCCACCTTTTGTTCCCCGGGTCAATGGAGTGTGCACTGATCTCTTGTTCACTTTAAACAGATCTTTTACGTCCCTTTTTTTCTTCCTTTTTTTTTTTTCCTCTCTCTGTCTCTCTTCTCAAAAAGGCAACTGCCCCGTTCGAAAAATCTCGCTCCTTGCCGTGCCCCTGCGGCAGAGTCGAAATTTCCAACGAAACCTCCCCCGAGGCGCACACCCCCTACTCCGGTCGAAAATTCGGAATCACACGAGGGAAAGAAGCGAAATTTCTTACCCTTGCACTGCCTCTGTACGAAAAAATAACGGAAAATCCCGCGCTCCTCAACCCTCCCGGCATTTCACCGTTTGATCCCGCAATATCGATAAAAAAAATACAAAATCGCTGAAAAATTTAATCGCACATATTAACGGACGTCATAGCATACAAAGATCTATGCCAATGTCCATCCACGTTAAAATCAAGAGCATTTAAGAAAAAAATAATAAATAATAATCTTTCGTCCATAACACCGCTGCATATTTTACAAGATAATGAGTTTAATACGTGCTTCGTTTTTTACGTATATACGTACACATACATGACGGGCGAGTTTTAAACCGTGGCACCGTCTTATAATTATTTGCAATTGGCAAGATTGTATTCCGTTTTGAGCTAATTTACATTCCGCGCGTGCAAAAATATATACTGTAACACATGAATTTACAATAAAAAAAAAAACACAAGAACTTACATATGCATGTCATTCGTACGCATGTGAGAAAACTAAATTACAATCATAACTTATAAAAAAAAAAGTAAAAAATATCGCAACCGATAAAAAGCACCACCAGCCACATCTAAAATTAAGATTTTCAATCGGCATTTGATAGTTTGATCAGAATAATAAAAAAATAATTTTAGCATCTATCACCGCTAGTTTAAAACTCGATTAATGAAATAATGTTTTATTATATTGTTGAATTATTTATGAAATAATGTTTTACAGCCAATCAGGGAACCTTGCGAACTAACTTGCTGTCACAGGCAATGTCAATTTTTGAAATTTAGAGAAAAGAAAAAAAAATGAAAATCCAGTAATAATTTCAATTTATTAGGTTTAACCTAAAGAACCGAAATTTCAGTTCAATGTGCTGTATATGTATATATATATATGCACATTCAACTAACCGTGTATTATAAATATTCACGTATTTATTTTTTACTTTTACGTCCGCCGCGCTGAGTATTCCCGTATTACCATGATGTAATTGCATTTTGTATTATGCCGATTCTGATTCTTTAAAGTCATAAAGAATCAGAAGAGATGTACCGTGTGATTTGCATATATATTTATAGGTGTGCGTGCGACTGAAATACAAGAAAGGGGTTGTTAAAGTTTAGTTGCCATCAAGTAAAACGACAAACCTTTGTCGCTCGATTGGTTTTGCAAACCTCTCAGGGCGCATTGCGACGGTCAAGTGTTCGCATACAGCAAGCGGGTCTTGAATGCGCGACATTCCGGTTCTCAGGATTCCTCCAACGGATATCTGGAAAAAAAAAAAAAAGTCAAAGGTTTCCCTTTCCGCATCGCCGGATTCCGTGAAAATGTTTCAAATCTGTCGCCAAACGAGATTCCCTTTGTTTGCGCGACAACTAATGCCCCGACGGAGCCTTCCGATTAGGAAAAGGTTCCCCGGCGGATAATGGAAAGCCGATTTGCTAAGAAAACGATCCCGTCATTATCAAGTTACATGCTTCGCTTGAAAGGTAATGCCCTGGCCCCGAGGTACCTGCTTCCCCTGTCGACTCCGTACCTGTTTCGGCATCCACCTGTATGAGTTACGTCATTTCACGAGGTTCAGTTTCAAGTCGCACGAATTCCGAAACATTCAGAAAGTAAATATTGCTCCCGATAATGGGGCGAGCCTTTTTCTTCTATTTTTCCCTCTCTCGGATCCTTTTCAATTTACTTAACGGTCCATTGTTCGAGGCAGGCGGGGGTCGCATCTCGGATTAGCCGATGCCCCGAGACTTATGCGACAAAAAGAAATCGTGGGAATCGCCCGGTCCGTGCCCCGTACTTGCCGGTGCCTGCCAGGAAGCCGTGCCTTCGGCCCGATTCAACCGGAAGTTAGCCCGATTTTCCCGTCCTTCTGCGTATTCTTCCGCCTGCTCCGCATCCCACGTCGCGCCTCTCAATTATTCGCTATCCTCTCTGAGCGTCGTCCTGCTCGTGGCTTTTCCAGGGTTCGCGGTCCCGAATTATGAACTCCAGGTTTTTCCTTTCGAACGAATCCGAGTTTGTTGCCCTTCCCGCACTGGGATTTCGGCCTCCAATTTTGACTTGTTTCCCGATTCTTCGTTTTTCGAGCGGTTGACTCCTTCCTGTCCCCGCCATTCATTCCTGTTGCTCCGCTCTGCCACGAAGACTCGCAGCCAACATCGACAATTGCTCTGTTCTTTCGTTTACTTTCAGCTGCGCATGGGATCCGGCATCCATCAGCACCATGGAGTGTCTCAGGTCGGAAGCCGCTGCCACGGAGCTCCGCGAGTCGGTCTCTCTCTGCAAGTAGGATTTCCTGTAACACCCCCGTAAAGTAGATCCTACATCTCTTTATATATATAAATAGTTAGTTTTATTTTTTTGTTTTCCATTAAAAACTTTTTGTTTTTCCGTCATTTTTACGTTTGAAATCATTCTAGCGAAAAAATTAAAAAATATGCTTAATATATTTTTTCTCACAAAAATCAATGTTTGTCTTTTTTTGTAAATTATTTCGGGATTTCTCTAGCGTATATCTATACATAAATAATGCGATTGGGAAGTTTAATACGTTTTAGTTTCTTTGTCATTTCATCATATTTTCATATAATAATTTGTTATTATATTTAAGATTCTGTATAAATATATATTATCTATATTATTTTATTTATTTATTTATTTATTTATTTTATTTCTTTTTTCACCTTTTTCCGGAGTTTTTTTTTATTTCGTAGTTAATTGTGTGTGCGTGTGCGTATGTGTGTGTGTATTTGTTTGCATTTAGTTTTTGATTTCGAAAACAGTGCTCTCTATTCTTAAAGAAGGGACGATTCAAATTGCCTAATCCCGGATATCTCCTTTTATAATCGGTGTTTTTAACCTAAGTGTTATTGACGGACACGTACTGGGAGGCTCAACGGATGATTCACGGGAATTAAAATATCCTTGGGAACTGGCCATTTGCCGCTGTTGAAAATCCGAGAGCAAATATTTAATAAATGTTTGTGCCTACCCTTATTGCACAGACCGGGTGCATTCCTGTCGATATTAGAGCTCTGGGGTAGCGTTGAAAAAGTGAATTTTTGTCTTGGGCGGTAGATTTGAGTTCATATTTGAAAGGGGTTGAAAACGAATCGTCCAGTTTTTTTTTTACATTTTCCACCCCTTAGTCCATTTCTACATAAATTTTTACATAGGGTTCGAATGAATTGTTTTATAATCAGGGGCGTCTACAGCAATAAATCATGCTTATTTTTCGTTACTGTTCCGTTTATTCACACGTATGGGTCAGTTTTTTGTCTCTCAGAGGCACCAACGGGCTCCGTACAATCATCCCCTAAAAAAGATTCAACATACCGGACTACATTCATTTAAAATGGGAGACGTGATACGGTTAAATACTCCCATCATCACGTAATCGTAGAGGGCCTTTAATAACGACAATGCATTTAACAAATAATATTAATATTAATTTTTAAATGAGTGCTATTAAAAATTATTTTCGTTAATGCTGACTATATTTTTAATTAAATATATACGTATTTTCTTTAAATGAGTCTGTCCGTATCGTTTTATTAATCTGACAAACGAAATATCAATATCTCACATGTTTTACTTCAAAAAGTGGGTATTAAATTCAAAATGTCTTTTCGATGTTCGTTATAAATGAAATTTTCACCGCAAACTATGATAAAAGAAATTACAGGATTTTAGATTATGATAATTTCCCTTGCGAAATTTTAGATGAGACTATATATATCGAGGTTAAACCACAAATATTACTTTTTTTTTTAATTTTATGAAAAATTAAATTATGCTGCAAAGACTTGCTGTGGTGATCCGTGTACTCCTTCAGTGTTTTTGGTTCATGAGTGAACCGTATCGACTAAATATAAAAAAAAATTACAATTCATGCACGTATTTCGTTTAAGTTACTTTAGCAAGATTCGGGAATTTTCTCTTTTTTGCTCAGAACTGTAAATTAACAGCTCTAGATGTAATAACAGGTTATGCAGAGTCGCTGAAAAGAAGAGAAAATAATTTGGAATATATAATTATGTTTAAAGAAAAAGGAAACGGAAGGTATTTTGCTCGTGTTAGTGGGCGGAGACAAATAGTATTCGGAATTGTAAAACATTAGTTTGTATCCATTCCCTGGGTCGGGAAGAGATAAAGAAGTCATTTAGAATTGAAAAAGGAAGATTTATTAAGAGGCAGTCGATATTCGAGGGCCCTGGTTATTATTTAACGGGGCCCCCTGCCGCGTGCAACAAAGAAGCTCATAACTCTTGTAAAACTTTTATGGTGACAGGAACCATTCTCCACTTGAGATGCGCTTTACGTGAATGTCTTATTCAAATACTAAACCTCTTCGGAGGATCAATTACTGTTATGTCTAGGCAATTATCTTTTTCTTCTGCTGGAGTCGAAATCTTAAATAAGACGTTAAAAAAAAAAAATATTTATCATGGGTTCAAATTGCTATTCTTTGTCCCGGGGAATAAATTTTGTTCAGTCAAAAATTAACGTGAAAAAAACAAATCGCAAAATATCGTATGTACATGTACGTTTATGTATGTATATTTTTTACGCTGTGCGGCGCAGATAGTTACTGAAACTCTATTTGGCCGACCATCGCAATGCTAAGTAACACTGATGACTTGAATACTCTTTCCTTATTTAAAGTATGACATTTAAATGTAATTCTTAAAAAGTCCTCTCTTTTAATTCGAAGACTTTCATCTTCATAACACTAAAATAAGTGTTCCACAGTAAATAATATAAGTTTTATAGCGGTTTCTATAATCGTATCTAACCCATGTTTCTTAGTTTTTTAGTTAGTTACCATAATACCTTATAATATGTAGGAAAAAAGCTAAATACTTTTCAAAAAGTACATATCCCGTCGAATAAAATATCGTACACAAACTTCATAATAATCTTAAGAAAGTTAACATGCTACATATAAAATATTGTGATCGTTCAAGCATTTTAATCGAGTTGCAAATTCGTTTTCCAGTGATATTTATATTAAAAAAAGAAAAATTTACTTCTTTATTTCTGACTATAAATTCTTATTTGGGTGCGAATATACAAATCTAATATATATTTATACTATAGACTAGTTTTAACGGAATTCATGTAAAAAAAATATGTACATAGTATCTACAGAGAGTTAATAAATTGATTATGGATGAAATAACTGATAAAAATATTCATGCATATACATATAATAAGAATCTTCTAACTGACTGCAAAACTTCACAATTCATATTATAAAATTTGCTTACTTTTTACGTATGTAAACGAAAATTAATTTTAAAAATTTATTAACATTGAAATTATATTTAAAAAAATGAGAGTATGAAATATGACATTTTAGTTTAACGTGATTTTCCGACGATAAGCTAATTTCCATTAAAATTAGTTAATTTGTTAACTCACGAATTTTATATTAATTTTCATTAAATTTTTTCAACATCGGCATCATAAAAAGATATTATGATCCCTTAAATCAATACACACTAATAAATTACATATTTTTTCCTTTTAAAAAACCGACAGAAATTATGTTTTTATACAATTTTAAGATCAGTTCATTCATTGTATAAGCTTTCGAGGGAACGCAATAAACTGTCGTTTTTATTTTTTCTCCGTTTGATCACGTATAAAAACAAAATTAGATTCGCATATTTTTGCATTCTTTAATGTACACACGAATACATACGACTAAGTTTAAAATATAAATAGAATTAAAATTTTGAAAGAAATAAATGTTATGGTATATAATGTAAATGTATAACTTATGATTATATGTAAAAATTTATTTTTAATAATTTTTCCTCATGGCCCAACACTAAAATTACTCTCCTTTTCATGTTTTTTTTTTTTTTTTTTTTTTTATATATATATATATTTAAGATTTTGATGATTTGTTTCAGGGCCGAAAGAAGAATGACATAAACCACGGACCACATAACCATAATTAGGAAATACGCAAAGTGATATTTTCCGGCGGAAAAAAACATGTCGAAAAATAAAAATTTAACTTTTCATACCTGTGTTCGTCTTCGATGGAAAAAAAAAAAAAGTTTTTGCCGTTCTCATCCAAAAGGCAGCATTTTCGGTTCGGCTGTGAATTTTCCGAGTTTCTCGTCAGCAGATAACTTTGTTTTTTTCTCCCTTTTCCCACGCGACGCTTATTCCGGATAACCGTTGATGCATACGAAAGAGGCGAAATTTTCAAAAAATCCGAAAGGCGACTTCGATTTTTCCATTTTCAAAAAGGCCGTCCCCCGATTTCCTGCCTCCCGAGGTTTTCACGCTGTGCAACATCAGAGGGGCATTGCTCAATGGCATCGAAATTAACGTCCGATCCTGTAAATAACTGACAAAGAAAAAGGATATATATGAATCTAAACGCTGATGTATGGCGTCCGAATTTTGTTTTTATCTGTGTTCCGCGTGCAGAAAAATTCAAAAATTTATATTTCAATGGTTTTTTTTTTACAACCGATTCCTTTCATTTTTATTTTTTCAGCTTTAAAACTAACCCTCTCTCACTCCTCCCCTCCCCATCCTCCACCATCGGCATACATTTTTGTAATTATATGTATACTTTGTATTTTAGTTTACCTGAAAAAAATTTATACAATAAAATATAAAATTAATTCAAGAGGAAATTTTGGCTTTATTTTTTCTTTCTTTTTTTTTCATGTGCGTGTGGCGTGTGCATGGAGAAATCGTGAAAGAGGATGCTAAGCTGAATGCGTTGTAAAAAGTTTCGTCCCCTTGAGAGCTTTCGAAGGGGGAATTTTTCGCGGCCATTTTGAATGCGGTCAGTTGCCATGGAAACGTTCCGGAAAATCTTTGTTTCCGGCGCATGTCCTTTTTCTCCCCCACTAATCCATGCAACATTTTCCTTTACTTCCTTCAATTTTTACACCTTTTTCCTTCAATGTGCGATTCATTATTTTTTCGTGCCATGCAGCGGCTGCTCGCAGCTTGATTTGCAATTCTCCGCTGCGTTCCGGCCTGGCTTGGAGAGTGACTCTCCCCAATAACTGCCCGCAGTGCGCGGGTTGTTTTTTTACACTCTCTGCAACAACGAAAATGGACATGATGGCCATCTTCCATTGTTATTGTTCCTCGGTCCGTTCTGTAGCAGATCTTTCTCAGTGCGTTGATCCGTATCTCGATGCGAGATTAGTTTATGGAGCGTTTCCCAATAGACCGAGGCGCACTTCAAAATTGATTCTCGAGTGAATTATCCTGGCTTTATGTTGGAATGGTGGCCGACGCATCGGGTATGCAGAACGAATGAGCAATCACCCTTGCCAAGGGCTGGTGATTTTATACCTGATGAGTTCCCTTAACATCTACACCAAAATTTTCTTTGTTTAAGAGAAAACTTTGAATAAAAAAAATTGTTTCGTAATTGAAAAAAAAAAACTTTAAAAGAGACCTTTTTGGGACAAAAAATGAAATAGCATATAATGAAAGCAATGTAAATCCATCACTTTAGGACGCTGAAAACTATATCAGGAAGCTGCAAAGAATTAATTTACGATTAAATTTGAATAAAAAATATCTTTTATACGATTATTTAGTATTTTCTGATGATGAACTTTGGCCACGCATATACTAGCACATTCATATCATAATCATTTTTGAATGCAAATTAAATTACAAAAACATTGGCCACACGTTAGTTTGCTGTCTTGCAGAAAATTTTATTTTTCTTTTTTATTGTTAGAGACAACAAGAAAATAAAATTTCTAAAATTTTTGTTTCTGAAAAATGCAATTTTGTCTTTTTCTTATGCGAGCAATTAAATTATTTCAATCTAAATTCGCATTAAATTTTCTTTTAGTTTCATGCGTGTTATATTTTGTTTCACATATTTCTCTTACCTTGATTCTGCATAAAAGTAACATCAACTGCCTTTTTTTTTTCTTTTTTTCCTGTTCTTCTTCTTCACGTCGATCCATTGCTTCATTGTGGCGACGCTTAAAACTAAAAACTGCATCAGGTCACACAAAATCCATATTTCAGATATTAAGTAAATTCCCGCGTAGTAAGGGATTTTACTCTTTTCCTATTTATTCTGTTCTTCCCTTTTTTATGTTTTCCCATTGTGATTCTGCTGAGACATGATAAAATCTCGTTCCCTGTCAATTATGTGAAATGACGTAAAGCAAAACGGAATTGATTCAGGGGCAATGGATCGATTACTTCACCAGTATAAAAAAAAATCGGGGTGTCCTTTGCTATGAAGGGTTGAAAATTAGACACACACCAAGATTATCATCAATGTTAAGATCATTCAACTTGAAACTAATTTGTTCACATTAATACTTCAGTAAGTTTTACACCGTGTCACATTACAAGATGTTTCAGGTGTCAAAAAGCTTCCATTCATAAAAAAAGAACCTTTTTTTTATTTTAAATACCGAAAAAAACTCCATTAATCTAAATTACATCAACTTTCTGCTGCAACTGAAGTAGATATAAATTTGACATATCTCTTTTTTTTTTTTTAATGACACCTTCATGCCTTTATGTAGTAATCTTCATTCCATGACATGACTAGGATAAAATTCCCATTACACACATGCATTTGACTCAAAAATCGAAATTTAGAAAATTAATCTGCAACAAGAAATTTTTCCCCTTCTAATTTATGCTTTTTTGCGTGTCTGAAACAAATACAACAGAAAAATTTTTGTTAACTTAAATTACAGGCAAAATATATAATGAAAATTTGAACATATACATATTTATTTTTTAAATAAATTCTAGTACCCATAACTTAAATGTAAAATAAAGTATAACCTGCTGTAGATTCAAATTTCAAAACGCATAATATGCATATTAAATGGTGAACAGCATAAAAATGATGAATCAATTTGATGAAGAAAAGGAAATCAAAATGGCGGAATTTATGGTTTTTCCGAATATCAAATGTCGCGTCCAAGAAAGAATGGATAAAAGGGAGAATTCGAAATGTAAAACGCTCTCTCGCTATAAAATATAAAGAAATCTTCTCTAAATAGAAAAAAAATGAGTCAAACTCTGAAGAATGGGATTATACTTAAATAAAAAGGAATTTGTCATAGAAATCTCCACGCTGGTTCGTAAACAGTTGCATTCGAGCTCCCGGGACGCAGCCTCCGACATTCGCCTTCTGCGAAACCCTTTATTCGACGATTTTGAAGTAATTTCTTGAAAGGGAAATTGATAATGAAACGGTTTAAAAATAAAAAAAAAAAAAAAAAAAGGTATTCGCAGAACGAAATGGAAACCCTCGAAAGAGAGAGAAAACAGAAACAGAAACACGATATTTACTTGATTGACAGAACTAATTAATTGGCCTTTTTTTTTTTTTCGGTTAAGTGATAGAGGGTGAGTATGGGAAGGGATATAAAAGTTGCTGTCTACCTGAACGCACACCAAGCGCGTATCGTGTTCGTTCGACTGACAAATGACGATAATTGCCGAAACACCTGTCCCCCAGACAATTCATATATCCAATGATACACAACTGACTTTTCGGTTACATTACGATTCTTCATTTCTTTCCTTTTTTTTTTTTTTCTGTTATTATATTTTTAATATGAAATTGTAACTTCCGGTTATTTATAATAAAACGAGGCCAATTTTCGTGAACGCAGAAACGCGACTCAACGATTTCGTAAAACGTATGCACATAAATAATTATGCTTTAATTCTCAGCCCCCCCCCCCTTCGAAGGGATGCTTTTCTGCACGTTAATCCGATGCAAAAAGAAAGGTTGTGACACTCTCGGTGACAACTACTTGCGTGCAGCGACGACGCACGTAACATTAGCAGCGATTCCGAATGTGAAAAATAAAAATTTCCCCCGTTGTTCCCTGCAGAACCTTACGTAAGCGCCAACGTGAAATCCTCCCTAGTCTTTCGGCCACACATGTGGACAGTTACTCTTGCGAACGGACTGATTGCTCCTTATTTTTATGTATATATATATTTTCTTTTTCCGCAGCAAATAATTTTTGGATAGAAAGAATGACAACGGCCGAAATTAAAAAGGTTCGTATCCAGAGGAACGTGTCAATGTATTAATTGTGGTGCCATCCTTAATGTGAAATTTCTTTCGCAATGCAATGTTCCGTCTGTTCACAATTTTCTCAGCAGGAAAAAGAGGAAAAATCCATGTTATTTGGAAGTAAACCTTAACGTGTTGAAAAAAAGAAAAAGATTCGTATTTAAGTGTCGCATCGGGAGCAGTTGATTTTTAAAATTAATGTTCCACGTGCCGAAAAGAAGGAGATTTTAATGTTTTCCTTTTGGATGATCGAACTAATTGGAAAAATATTTCGTTTTGCAGCGCGATTTCCAGCACCTTATTGAATGAGGCAGTCGATTTTTTGAAAGGGAGCCACTTCGAAGGAGGAAGGTTCCTTTTTCACCCGTTAAAATCAGGTCGGTGGCACGGTTCGGAACCTTCTCGCCCCTCTGAAGTTAAAGACGAAAGGAAAAAGCAAGGCGCTGTTATTCGCCACGCTTTTATTACGGGTGCAAAAGGCGCAGCCACGTCGGAGGCAGCTAGGCGTGCACGGTCTGGCCGACGCTTTATCCGATCATTCCTCTGGCTTCTCTTCGCGTTGCGGTTAAGGCAGGGAAACAAAGAAATTACGAAACATGAAACGTTTTTCTCCACGCCGCAAAATTTAAAACAAAAATGAAATATGCACGAGAAAACCACAAGAAAAGAATGTGAACCCTGCGGTTTACAGTCGAAGGGCATTTCGCAGCGGTGCTCAAACTTCCGAGAGTGGAAGGATGTGAAAAAAGTTTCAAAACAGCCTCCTCGCACTCCCTTTTGAGAAACTTCTTCCTTTGCGCTTCCCGCGTCCGAGCCGTCGAGCACCCCCGACGTTAGCCGCAACCAGTTCCGCTGTCCGCTGCCGGGAAATTTCCGCTGCGGGCATCGTCCTAAGCGGGCAAACGAATTTCTTTCGCTGACCGTCTGCCTTCGGTCGCCGAGTGATGTTTAATGATATTTTCGCGCGGGGTATTCGAACCTTAACAGATCCTTTTTCTGGTGCCGTTTGTCGGGGGGGTTTTTGCTTTTCGTAAAACGCCACTTTTCTTTCTTTTTTTTTTTTTTTTTTGTGAAACTCCAAAACTGCGGGGGATACTAAACTGGCCGTCCACATGCTGCACGAATAATAAAACCGTTTATTTTAGCAGCAAATAACGTAGCCGTACGCATATGGGACCGAGTGAACTAATTGTCCGTGTACGTTGTAAATATTTTAACTGTCCACACGTGTGGCAAAAGGGCGTTAGGACGTCAAAATGCAGAATATCAGATTCCGTGTCGAGGAGTACAGCAACACCCTGTCCGGGTTTCTTTTATTTTTTTTTTTTTCCTCTGCTTTTGAGGTTCGTGCGCAAGCCTCTGCGGGCGATTTTCATACGGTCATTCGGTCCTAGCGATTCGAAATGAAGAAGGAGAAAAATAAAAATAAAAAGAGACGAGAGAAAAAAAAAAAAAGGACAAAGAGCACGGTTTTTAATTTCTCGTCTATTCATTCGGAATTATTCAAAATTAACCCAAGTTGATTGGGAAATAATAAAGGCGAAGTATGCGAAAAGGGAGCTGAACGGCAGCTAATGGTGTATTAGACCTTTCGAGCAGAAAGGAAGGTACACAAAAGGGAATTTGAGTTACCCTCCTCGATGCGCGACGTCTTTTTTAATGCAATTTCACGTCAGATCGGAAAGAAGAAAGAGGAGGAAGATCAATTAACAAAGGATTAGAATGGGGCCCCCTTGACATACGGGGTGGGTGGCCCTGCACGGGGCCCAAAATGACGTCACAATTCAACTATTCTCATCAAAACAAAGCTCATTCAGTCGTGTGTTATTATCTGTCTGTGCATTTGGACATTCTGAAAATCCCGGCAAATTAACGGACTTTTTTATTTCCTTTCCTTTTTTTTTTTTTTTGTTAGCGGGGCAGAAAAGGCAGCGAGAAGAAAAGGTTTCCAATAGTCGTGAAATCCAATCGTAAAAACACCTTCCGGGGGATGGATGGCGAAAGAAATGAATGAAACTGATACGTCGGGGGCTCCATAAATAAATTAACCCGAAACCCCTTTGTATACAATTTTATAATCCTCTATTTTGATATATTTTGAAGGATGAAGAAAGCGGGAGGAAGGAAAAAGGTTCGACATAACACAAATGGATAATCTTCTGCAGCGCTTGACGCTTTGACAGTTGACAAAGGTTTTTTTTTTTTTTTTTCTGAACCTTTTTAATTATATATTTAGAAGGGGGTAAATGGGTAAACTGTAAATTTCCGACCTGCGCATCGGGGGTTGAAAAACTTCGGGAAGCGGCCCTCGCATCTTCTCGCGCGGACCGTACCTGTTTGCCGGCCGTAAATCTAATTTTGACCCTGTCAAATGCCGCGCGGGAAAAGAAAAGAGAGAAAAAAAAAGGAGCAACCCTTTCTGATACTTTCGGCATCAATCGGGAGCGGACCTGTTAATCGAATGACAAGGCTCGTTGCCGAAATGACTCTGCATCTAGCGCAGGAAGAGATCGGGGGTGCATTCAGAAATCGCCCGTGGATTAATTCATTTTTATTAAAACTCCGGAGGGGTTGTCGCGCACCCCTTTTGCATCCGTCCGCGGGGGTGAAAAACCCCTTTACATTGTTTTTTTTCTTCATAAACAATTGTTTTCCAATTCTGAAATTTAAGCCGTGACTGCGGGACAGATGTTTAATATAATATTCATCGCTAATTGTTATATAGCGACAAGTGTGAAAAGGTCATTTTTCGATTTAATGCCCGTTTAGAGATTCGATACAAAAAAAAAAAAAGGAAAAAGGAAAGAAAGGTTCGTTCCCCGAAAGGCTCTCCCGATGCAAATTTTCGGGGCCGTGATGCTGATTTATGGATCGGGGGCTTAGCGTTAATTAAAATTCATCGTGCAGCCAGGGGAGTGATCGTGATCGATTCATTCCACGGTTTTTGTCCGCTGCCACGTTGTTTTTTTTTTTTTTTGCTCACACGTGGGCACGCGTCAAAGACGAGAGGATTTCCTTTCGGTTTCTCCGGGCAAGGACGCCTTCTGGGGCACCGACGAACCTCTCTTGCAGAATAGGTGGCTCGCACCATGCAACCTCGGATAGGTTGCATGAGCTTTATGCATCTTAGCCCGAGATCTGTGCTGCAGCCGGACTCTCCACACATGCATAGGTATGCAGACACCGGTCATTCTGCAATAGCCGGGACGGATCCTGAAGAAAAAATTATAAAAGCAGGTTTTGTTGTAAACCAACGACCGCGTTACGGCGAACGAGCATAGTGATAATAATTATTTTTATTATTTTACTTTTTGTTTTTCTTTTTTTTTTAACGTTGCTAACGTCAAAACTTCCATTCGGCGCATTGAATTTTCGTTGTTTCTCTCACTCGTTGCAGGACGCATTAAGATTTTAAAGTTTAATATTGTTTTTGCGAAACTACCAATTTTGTGGGATATTAAAGTCGGGCATGGAGTTTGCCCAAAAAAAAAAAAAAATAGGTTAAGTGAATGTCCATTTTGAAAAAGAATGAATAATATATTCCAGAGATCTGTCATCTAGTTGCAACTGATTAGGATACAGATCAGAACTGTGCTGTCTGTTGTATGCAGTTCGCAATGATTACGAATTTTCGTGTATCATAGATTTGTGCTGAGGGCTAATTGATGGTGGTTCATATGAAATTTTTGCGTGTGTTTAACATTCAAAGACCGTAAGATAATTTCTTGTATATCAAACGTCGGAAACGGAACGCGGCACGTTTTTTTTTTTTTTTTTGCAGCGCATATTTTAATTTTTTGCCAATTTTTCATCCCTTAACGAGAACGGGGAAAGGGAATGCGAAAGGATGAAAAAAAAAAAAAAAAAAAAGTTAAGAAGCAGCGTCTGCATCCACTTGCCGATCATTATTCAAACACATGCTTCAATAGTTTATTGTGAAGTAGAAAAAGGGTTGAGGGCGGCAAGGGGATGGCTTTAATTAACTTTAAATCCATACATCAGATTTCAGATTATACCGTTATCACAATCATCGACGCGCTCTGCCCGTTTAACCCCTGCTTTAACGATAGGCGGGGGAGGGAGATGAAAAAAGAAAAAAAAGAAAATGATTCCGGCATATCTCAAATCCGATCCGCACTTACCCGCCGGAAGACGGCGATCGGGTCGGGATCTGCCGTCACTTCCGCCGAACTCCGGAGGATCGCGAATTTTCGGCTTCCTAACGAAAACCCTTTCCTCGGCTTGCTGCAGCAAAACCTTTTCGGTTGTTCCCGTCGGACGGCCTTTTCTTTCCTTTCGCGCGGTAATCCCGAAAAATGGTTCGACGTGCACAAAAAACAGCAGAAATTAATTCTTGTCCGTGTGCGAGCGCTGATGAAATGAGAAGAGAAAAAAAAAAAAGATTTATGAGGATTTATATATATGTTTATATACGTGTATATATGTATATATATACGGGGTGCCCAGGTAAAGAAAAAAGAATGAATATTATATTTGCATGTAGACAAAGGGTGAGAAGCGAAATCGGTCCGGACCCTTCTTTTTATTTATTATTATTTTAAACAATATCAAATGTTTAAATGAGATTAGGCAAGCAGAGGACACGAGGAAAATGTTTGTTTAGTTCCTAACGCTCGGGTGATTATGCAAATGGCTCGGGGTGTCGGGACGGAACGGCATCGGCGGGGGGTTGAAGGGGGTGGCGCCGGGCGTGAACCCATGAAATCCACCCGGATTCAGATTCGGATTTAGATATCACAGAAATTGTGACTTCCTTTCAATCCGAAACAACATAATCAATCGCGATCGCTTCGTGCATGCAGAAAAGGGTGGCAGGGGGGACAACAGGTGCAGCAAGTGTCGAGCGATTATGCAAATCTGCGGGGCTTTCAGTCGGCAAAGCCTCCGAGATATTCGCTTCGCGGTGTGAAAAAAGCGCTCGAAGTGCAAGTTGATTGCGAGGCGTGACCTCTCGATGGCAGCGTCGCCGAAGGACGCCCCTTTCGATCGGTTTTTTTTTTTTTCCTCTTCCGTGCCGGGAAAACCCGCCGCGGTAAAACTGTTAATTTCTCCCTGTTCTGTTAACGCGAAAATATTTTCCCGTGTCCAAATGCGGCGCGAACAAGCCGCAGACGCAGGCAGAAAACTTCTTCGCATGCAGAACGGAAGAAACCTTCCGCGATTTGCGGTTCGCCATTTTGTTTTTTATGAACGGGGATTTTGACGTGAAGTGAAATCCTTTTCGCCAGCCGAGCCGATGCCGCCAGAGAGCGGCCGCCGAAGCTTTCCGCCCTCTCGATTCCGCCTCAACTTCCGCATCTCGAATTCACGTCGAAGCCTTTCCCGACGGCGAAACATCCGAGAGCGCGTGCGGCACGGCACGTCAACGGTTCGAGACGAGGCGGTGCCAGATGCGCCGTCACCGAATGCGACAGCCGTTTCAAACTGTCAACGCGTGGGGGAACGGAACGACGCCCCGTTGTTCCCCGCCGGAGGAAGAGGAGCGCGAACCTGAATGCGACCCTGGACGCCAGCGCCTCGAACCGGCGTTTCCGCGTCTGAGAAGGGAGGAAGCGAAAAAAAAAAAAAAAAAAGTTCTTTTTTTACCTTTTTTACGACTCAGTTGAGACGATCGGAAGGAGAATAAACCGCAAGAACCGCATCGAGACATGAAAAATGGAAACCGCACCGAGATGGAACCTCGAGCCCGCGGATGGTGGCACGGCATCGGGAGTTGTCCATTCTGACGTGACGGCCGCGAGAGAATGGCGAATGCGAAATTAACAGCGGGGGCATTTAACCCCCCCGGCCTCGCCTCCCCGAGTCCAAAGCCATAAATATTAAAACCCTGCGCGCGGGAGTCTTAGGTTAATCCCCCGTTTGGGACACGAGCCACGTTCCTTTTGCCGTCCAAGATCGTGAGGACTCCGCGTTTGTGTGTGGCACGTTGTTGAGACGTAAAATTTATTTCCTTTTTTTGTCCGTTTGCCGTGGGTCCTTCTCCTTTGGGACCCGATCAAAAGTCACGCTTCGGCCTTTTCTTTTTCCTTTTCCTTTTCCCCGTTTGGGGCCCCCGCCCCTGCCCCCGATTTATGCGAGAGCGATGGAGGCGCTCACGTGTAAAGGGAGCCCCCTCCCTGCACGGAAATGCGCGACACGTGTGCCCTACGTGGCGTTATTAATCGTGCTCTCGCCGATGAAAGATCCGGCTCGTTATCTTCCGCTTCCTCCTTTTTCTCCCGTCCTCCGGTCCCTCTGCGCCATCTGCGATTCCTCGGCTCACTCATCGGGTCATTAGCAGCGGCGCAAACGTCAAAACTGCGTTCGGGGCGCGAGGGAAACGGGAACGGTGTGCTCCGTACCTGCCGCTGGAGACGCAGCATTCGCATCTCCGGCAGCCGTGCGCGGTGGGATCGGAAAAGTTCTTCTTCCTTGCGTACGCGTGGATTATCACGTAAAAGGGTAATTTGGGCTTCCGCCCGGTTAAATGCTCATCCCGGTCATCTTTCGTCGCCGTTGCCGAAAGTGTTTCCGATTTCCCCAAAGTTCTAGCTCGTGAGGTGCACCCTCCGAGAGCGCTTTGCCGGCCGCGGACGAAGCCTTTGCAGCTCTCTCTTCCGCCCTCAGATAAATGCACGCGTTTCGCATTCATGTTTTTATGCTCGTTTGTACGTGTCTGCGTAAATATAAGAATGCTTCAATGCTCTGAGCGCGTTAAAAGCGAGCTCCGCATTCTGGCTCGCATCCCGACAACTTAATTTCGCGTAAAAATAAGGCGCTGGCAAGAGCACATTTGAAAATTCGTTTTCACCTTCCACCCCCCATAAAAAAAATTAAAATTACAAATGCGTGTTGTGTAACAATCCCTTTAATTAGGTACATAAATAAGTCAATTGCGACCCGCTGAATCGTCCCTGCAGAGCAAAACGAAATTTTTCATTAAAGGAAATGCGAATCCGCATTCGAAAGTCACTTTGACATTCTTCCTGTCACCTATTTTTGCACATGAATATAAAAAACATAACACAATTACACGAATTTCAATATTAATACATATATATTTTTTTTCCTCACTAGTTACAAAAAATATTTTTTATTGATTACAATTAACAGGCAGTACCCCGTTTTGATATTTATCCTCCGGAAAAAAAAAATGCACAAATTCTTTCCTTTCTGCCCTGTTTTCATCTTCGATTGTCCAATTATTGACAGCGGCAAAAATTTTAAAAATATTCCCTTTCCGTTGTACTGAAAAACAAATTCAAGCGAAATAATTAATGCATTAATAATTATTCATATCTCAGTGAATTACTGATAAGGCACTTTTAAAAACGCTATACTGGACGGAATGTGGTTTGTAAGTAGTCTCCTCTAGCTAATACTTGGTTACTTGTGTTAGACAAAGTTCAATTATAAATAACATCTTTTAAATTATTCAGGTGGTCAGCGCACGTCAAACTATATAGATTTTTACTCTTTTAATATAATACATATTGTTTGCATAATTGGAATTGTTATTTTTTAAATTTTTTTTATTGAAATCGATATTTAGGAAATCGGCGAAATAGCGATACGGCAAAATCGCGTCTTGAGCTTTTTATAAAGCCCTTGCCAAAAATATACCGATATACATATATAGGAAAACATAAAATTCCACTAAATGAAACAATTCACTGTAGAAAATAAAATAAAAATAATATTTCATGTAAAAATTTCGAAAACTAAAAATATTCGTAACACGGAACGTAAGTCGCCACTGTCAAAAAGGGAGACAAAATCGAAATTCAAAGATAATAATCGAATATATAAATATTATGAAACAAAAAAAAAAAAAAAAAAGATTTATTCATCTAGGCAAAATTGGTGTGTCGAAATCACATACCCGAACGTTAAATTGCAAAATTACATCTACCTCTTTTATTTAACTTAAAATCATATATATATATATTTTATATAAAACTATGCGCCCTTATTTTCAATAATCACTAATATAAAACTGCAATGTTAAACAGGCGCGGAACTATATAAAAAATCTGATTATGTAACAAGATTTTTAAAATTGGAGACTATATAAGTAATGAATTATTGCCAAAAATTGGTTGATATTAACGGATTCAGCAAATTGCTTAATTTTGGGAATTTATATAACTAGCGAGCACGATGTGTGGATTTTTTAATATGATAAAAAAAAAAATATATATATATACATATAAAATGAAAAAAAAGACGAACGTAAAATCTTGATCACAATAGAGTAAAATTAATTAAGATTTTCCATTATTTTTCTTACAATCTGAATAAAAAATTATGACTGACCAAAAATCATGAAGTATAATAATAATAATAATAATAATAAACAAAAAGTAGGTTAATCATCATCCATTATGTGGAAGGTTAACCACAATTACAAAAAAGTTGAAATTTAAGCATGCGCTTATAATGAATAATTTAGGTGATACCGAACTAAATCGTTAACTGATAAAAAAATTAATTTCAGTAACCTATACACAAGTTAAAAGGTCAGTAAAATTTTTTTTTATCTGCATTAGTTTTAAATTTAAAAAAAAGAAAAAGTGCATACACAAAATTTGTGAAAACAGTTTGAAACATTAAAATTAACAAAATTGCCTTTGTTTCCCTGTAAAAGGAACTGAATCATTTGTATTTGCACTTTATAGGCCTTAACTGAGATCCCCTTTATTAGTAAATTACTTAAATATTAGAACAAAAAAATTCAAAATAAAGTATCTTAATCAAATAATTATAAATCTTATTATTAATATTATCTTAATTATTATTAATAGTTAACAACAGTCCTATGTACAATATCAAATTAAATAATAATATGGTCTGAGTACATTTATTAAATAAACATTGAGCCGTTTATAAAAAAGAATAAACTGAGGGAGGTTAAAAGTGATTTTTCTGCTCATCTGCGCCTGCGCAGTTAAATCTTCATCATTATAATTTTTCCAAAGAAATAAATTCAATTCTTCTTTACTGGTTAAAAAAAAAAATAATAATAATAATATTAATCTTTGGCAAAATTGCATTTTAATACATTCAGATAGGCGCTTACTTACGGAAAATCCCATTTAAAAAAGAAATAATAATCCAACAGCGAGCTGATAATCGAAAACCCTGATGGGTGATTTTGAATCGGTCAACGGGCTAAAAAAAATTTTGAAAGTAAAAGGGATAAACACGCTTGAAAATGGCCGAAAAATATGGTTCTAACGATATATCTTTTCTTTTCCTTCTCATCGTTTATGGCCTTTGCATTCAAAGTGATGACTGATAATTTTTTTGAACGGGACCAAAAACGCAAGGCTAGCTTCTCTAGCGGTGCCATGAAGCTCTCAAACCTGATATGTTTTACATAATGATGACAATGATGACAATGATGATGATGATGATGATGATGATGATGATGATGATGAATTCACAAAAGAGAACTCAGCAAAAACGAAAAAGGAAACCTAATCTCTTGTTCACTTTACTGGGAATGACATCATTTACTACTTACAAATCACCTTTTATGAATGTAAAAATCTATCGCTCAAAACGTGAACAAAATTTCTTTTTATTTTCTGAATAAAAGGCATTAAATTTATGTGTACTGAAACTGGTGTTTAAAAACCGGAAATGTTTTTCTTGATGTTTTGCCACTTCGTTAAGTTATCCTTTACTTTCATAATGCTGACACGGAAACGGAACATTACTCCAGGCAAGACCATTTAAAAAATTTCTGCCTCGAATATTCATTATTAATAAATACTAGAAACTTATATATATATACACACACATATATATGTGTGTGTGTATGTGTGTGTTTGCGTGTGCTGAAAAACTAAAGATATTCGCAAATTCGTTTTTTAAACACTTTTTTAAGCGAAAATTTAATTATCACATAATAAGGAACTAAATTTTGAATTTTTTAAGAGATAATTTTTGACATATTTTCACCTTATGTTATCGACTGCAAATCAAATTTATTTAAATTATTGACAATGAATGAGAGAAAATAACGAATATTAAATTAAGAAAGAGAAAAAATAAATAAAGCAACTGAAAAGAAAAAAATTTGATAAATATGCAACTGAATGAAGCAAGGGACAAATATGTCAAAAATTTTTTGAAAATTTCAGAAAACGTTTCCTTTCCCCTATTTTGTAGCGTAAAATATTCGGCTGGTTTTTGAAGGCAATTATTTCTATAAGATTAAAATGATAGCGATAAAATAAGCAAATTTAACAATATATTTTAACAATTCGCAAATTTTATCGAAATTTTTAGCGCATTGATTTGATGGCCTGCCACAGAAATGTTCTTGATCCAATAATCAATGTTCGACAATGTTTAAAATCGCAAAATGAAAGTCAAATCAAAAAAAAATTTAATACCAGATATTTTGTTAAATTTTATAAAAAAAAATGGTTAAATTAAGTGTAGAAAATTAATCGTTATTAGAGTTTTTAGATGAAGACTAGTTGAGGTTAAATTTAAAACAATTTAGCCAACTTTAACCGCCCTTGAGCCATTTTTCGAAAAAAAGTTTTCACAATTCTGCTCCCACCATTTTATATATCATAGGCTACAAATTTTAAATTATTACACAGCAAATTAATTTTTTTTTTGCATTGGGCGAAATCAAAAGAGGCTAACGGGGTAATATATGGAACAACCCTCAAAAATTTCGCACTCTTACTAAATGACTGCTTTTATCACAGAAGAATGTTTAAAAAAATAATTCAATTTTCGAATCCTTCCATTAATATTAAAAGCTCTCTAAAGGAATGACCAAGCTTCCCCTGCATCGTCTGCCTTTTAAGTAGAAACGCTCGAATCGACAAAAGACTTTTGTAGCATTTGAGGCTTTTATTGTAGCGCTCCTCTCTTGATATGTCAACTCCCACGGAATGTATGGGTGACTGAACGTTCGTTTTGATTATATGCGAGAAATTGCGAAGAATGAGCGATAACGCTGTGCAACCGGTGGTCATGTGTCTGAAAAAGCAAGAAGAGAAAATAATTAAAAACTTTTGATGGCTACATCGTAAAACCACTTCACCAAAACTGAAATGCAAGAAATAATCCTGCGCCTCTCTTACGGCAAACACTCTTAACCATTAAAAAAAAGAATAGGTGGATGGTGGCTGTGCAGCAGATGCTGCATGAGTGCCCCACCAGGAATGAGCCGTCACTTTAACTGACTGACAGGCCTGCTAATTAAGCTCTCATTTGGTGTAATGTAGTTTATGCAAATTCGGATTAGACAACAAGACGGTAACAAAGGTTTTTGATCGATGATACGCTTCATATCTATCTTAGCTTTAAACCGGTATCCCTTCCTTACCGTTTACGGTACGGCTTACCAGACGAATCGCATTAGTTTGTCCGTTTAAGCTGCGGCATACACATACGTATGTGGAGCTGTCAATACGTCTCAATTATAAAACCAGCTTCCTCTTTAAAAAAAAATGGACAATTGCTTTTTTTTTTTTGTCATTATAATCTGTGGGTGAAGAGAGCATCTCGTGTGGGAAAAGGCCCTTTCGCAAATCGAAACCCCATGAATTCATTTCGAATATTCAAATCGCGTTAAATTGAACCCAATTCGACAGACATGAAAGGAGGAAAGGGCCGAGAAGTAATCGAAATCGGAGAATCGAGCGGTCGCCTGCGCTTTTCCGCGTCAATTTCACGTCTTTTGTTCAAATTCCCGCCTGGCCAATTTCGCACCCCAATTCAACTCTTTCGCCCGTGACGTCACGGTATATAAATCACGGGCGGACTGCCTTCGACGGGGTTTTTACGTGGACACAATTTCATCCCCAAGAGCTCCCCAACGTTCCTCGACGCCGGGAACCCGGAGGAAAATTGATTCGACAGGGTCCCGGTGTTCCTGGACGAGATTTCACGGACATGAATAAATGACTATATATAAAAAAAGGGTTGTCCTTTGCTTATCGCACGCGGTCAAAGGAATGACGGGCTGTATCCCGTATAAATTTCCGATCAACCGTCTCCCGTGGGTTGTAAAGGGCTGCGAGTTAATCTCACGATTTATATAAGAGATCGGATCTGATACTGAAAATTTCATGGTTGTTTCACATAAATATATCCCTGATTTCAACCCTTTACAATAGAATCTTATCGGTTATAACTTCTAGTGGTGACGGGTATGTGTCGATACTAAAATATGAAAATCTAAGCTCATAATGCACCATAATGCACCCCCCATCTTTTTTTTTTTTTTTTTTATAAAGTTAAAAGAGTGAAAATGTTCAATTTCTGGAAATAACTGAAGTATTAATACAGCATTCATTTTCAACTAAAACTGGTTTGATTTTAAAAATTTAAACTTTTTTTATTTTTTTTATTTTTTATTTTTTTTTAAAGCAACATAAAAACCATTACTTTCCCCTTACCTCAGCCCATATTTTGCGCCCTCATAATTTTATTTTTTATTTGATGACTAAGCTTTTCGAAATTTTATTGTTATTTTTACTTTCATTTTGTACCGAAAAATAATATATTTGAATAAATGCAAAAAAGTTGGAATTGAAAACTTCATTTGTGGGGAATTTAATCAAACGTGGAACAATTAAATATATAATTTATTTGAAGCATTGAACGTATGATAGTGTTCGGGACAATCAAAGTTTTTAAAAATTCACGCGCTCTTGCATCTTAGTTGTTACAAAATTATTAAAGCATTACCAAATTTTGTAATTTAGTCAATTAAATTAGATAGTGAGTTTTTATTTGTATATCCGAATTCAATTACTGTCTTTAATATAGTTACAGATAGTATATACATATATACAATTCTATCTTGTAAAATATTTTCACGATAAAAACGCGTGAAAACTGTAATAAACCAAATGTATCAAATATTGTTGAGGCTAAATCTTTTAGAAAAATAATAGTACTACATGTATAAAAATTTTTGCGTTTGGTAAATATAAACGGGTATTCTATATTTATGTTTAAAACCAAAATATATATTTTTGGTCATCTAAATTTTAATTAAAAATTCTTTCATATCAAATATAACTCAAATATTATAAAACTTATACGATTTATTACTTAACTGTGGTTTCAAATCCCTTTTTGTTATTATTCGCATATATAATTTTTTTTTAACATCTTAATTCTAGTAAAAGCATTAATAACAAATAGCATTTTATCTGAAATAAATCTACTGACACTTTCTATATTTTTTTTTGGCAACAAATTCTAAGACAAATCACAATCAAGGATGACAGAAAAGAAATTAAAATTCAAGCAAAAGGAAAAAAAAAAAATGCTACACTTACAGTTCGTACTTGCTTTGCAGCAAATCTAAGATGGAAGGCAAAACGCTACCACACATATCCAAATTCCAAATCGTCGGTCTCAACACAAGAACACCTAGTAAATCAACTATTACTGATGAATCTCCCATTGCGACCGCAGAATCAATTGCTGCTCGAGCGTCTTTATTATGCCATAATGAATAAACTAATCTTAAGCTTTTTTCACGATTATTTAATACAGCAATCATTGAATTGTGATCGCGGATAACCGAAGACAAACACTCTGCTTCGGACATATTTGCACTTGCCTGTCTGTTGGGAAAGGAATTGAGGGTGTTTTTCTGTAATAAAAGTAAAATAAATATTTATCTCAAATAAAATGAAAAAGGAAAAACATGACCAAAAATATTTTAAAATATTTAAGGATGAAGCGAAATGCGCAGAATCAGTACCGGAAGAAAATCATCCATATTCAGTCCTGTAGGTTTATCTGCCATCATCGGAATGAATTCCTCTTCTGCACTGGGATCATTTTTGCCGAGAAAACTTTGCGGTGGAGTGTAATATGTTGGAGATACTGAGGGACTCGGACGTACTGGCGCTACTGGCCTGGGAATTTTATCCTTAATCTGAATGTTTTGCTCCTCTTGCCACAAATCTGCCGGCTCATTACATTGCGGTGTTAATGAGCTTTTACGTATCCTATTTGAAGTTTTATTTAAAGTAGGTTCCGAAGGACTATGTCGAATATTATTCAATCTGAAAGTAAACAATAAAAAACAAAGATTGTCAAGCATTCAAAATACAGATAAAAATTCCTTCTTAAAACGGATTATGCTTCTCAACATAATATTAATTGTAATTATAATTTTAAAATATTCCGATTATTAAACAATGGCTGTAGTTTTTGCAGCGATATATCAAGTTTATATATAATACAATAAACCTATTAATGCATATACAATACGAGCGCTATTAATTAATATTAAATAAAAGATAACAAATCAATCTCAATCATTTTCAGTTACAAATTATTAATTATTTAGGAAACAATTAACGTCGGTTTTATATAATTGATGTTGGATAAAACGACTATCTAAATAAATTTTTAAATATGCTATGTAAAAATAATTTTAACAAAGTGACTGCAAACATAAGAATTATTTACTTTAATGGAAAATCAGTCTTAGTTTCTGATGAAGGCTCTTTAATTGAACTAAATTTCGGCAAACTTTGCCTCCTGGGTGTACGAATATCTTCGCCTGGTTCAGGTGGTGGAGGAATCGCTCGAGTCTTCTTCACGACCTGTCTTCGAAGCTCTCTTTTGGACTCGGTAGTAGGAGACATTTCTTTGTGAATCAGTCTTGGAGAAGGCGAGCGCACTGTTACATGAATTCGTGAATTACTATCTAAACTAGTTAAACTAAGAGGCTCTGATTCCGAAATTGGCGTACATAGCTGATCAACTGAAAAATCTGCAAAAAACATACATATAAAGATTGAAAAAAACCATTTCATTGTTTTTGCATCGAAAAATTGAATATTTAGAAATTTGGAATACCATAACATTACAAACCTGATTCATTCTGTAGAGAAATCGGATCAGGGATCGGCGGAGGAGTGCGACTTACTGCAATCACGACACAACAATTACGAATTACAAACAAAAAAAATGGCAACATCAATGATATGTTTAAAAGCAATTATCATCGAATTAATTTTTAAGAGATAATATCAAAACCTAAGAAATTTTACCAAATTTATAAACTAATAAAAAATTCAAAATCTAATAGTTTCCTAAAAAGAAATTATATATATTCTCTTCTATAAATGAATACGTCAATAGATTACAAAGATTTCGTTTAATATGAAGCGTGAAACAAAACGACTAAAAATACTAGCTCGCAAGCAGTCAATTAATTATATCTTATTTTTCTAATTAAATAACAATAATGACATCTTTGTTAATTTCACATGCTTATGAATAAATAATTCTATGATAGTTAATTTTTATTGAAATAAATTCTTACAAACTCTATGAGGCTGAAAAATGGCACTAGGTTCTAAAGGTTCTTCTTCAACCACAGATTTCTCTGAATCTTCCATCACCTTCAATGATAATTTCTGAGGCGAAAATTTCTCCTTACTGAAACTCTTTCTTCCAGTCTGACCGTGAACAAAATTTGAAGTTACTTTATTCGATTCTTTTGCGGTTCTTAATAAACTTATATCTACAGCTTGAAGCGTTACTTTAGATTTATGGAATGATGCACCGATCTATGAACAGAGAAACATTTATTAAGTATATGTATCGCATTCTCGGTAATAATTTTTATTGAAACATGAAGGCTTTTACTATGAATGCTATAAGTTTTAAAAACAGTATTAATTTAGTATCATTAAATTGATCAAAACAAATGAAGAAGATGATAAAACATATAGTTATATATATATATTTAATAATTTGATACTATATAAATTAAAGCTGCCGAATGTTTTCGAAAATACGATATATATAATCTTTCTATAAATACACTATATAAAATCACAAATTATTACATTATATTACCAATTGATTTGGAGTCTTTACAATATCTTGCATTTTTCCCCATTTTGTGGACACGAAATCAAAGGTTCGTGCTGGTTCCCACCCATAAATTTTCAAAAAGTCTTCAACAATTGCATATAAACATTCTCCCTCAGGGTCAAAATGAAGACAACTAAAAATCAGAAATTTTATAAAATGTTCAAAATTTATTTAAATTAAATAAGCTAAATTATCTATTTTTATATTGATAAAACTTACAAATTTTATGAGAATGACAAAAAATGTTTTATAACATAGTAAAAAGGGGAAATGAAAAATTATTAATAAAAAATTCAAATAAAGTTCATATTTACCTGATAGTACCAATATCTTTATCTGTAGTTGATACTAATTCAAAGTTTTCTAAGTCCCAAAAATTGACAGTCCTATCACTACTTCCAGATGCCAACAGAAACTCATGGGGATGAAATTCTACTGCAAGAACAGGACCTCTATGGTCTGAAAATTCTTGCAATTGCCTTCCCACCCTGACATCCCAAAGTTTTACTCTGCCATCATCACCTCCAGAAGCAAGCCATAATCCATCTGGACTAAAACGAACACTATTGACAGTAAGACTGTGACCTCGATAATTTGAAATGCAACCTTTTCGTCTAAGATCCCATAACTGAAATTATTCAAATAACATCCATTATTAGGTTTTTTAAATTTATAAACAAATTAAATTTAGACTATCTAAGCTATTGGAGATGTTAACAATTGTAAATAATTATTGAATCTTTCTACTTTGAGATTAAATCAATCTTGTTTTTTGTTTGAAAAATAGCATAATTAAAACAACTATATGAATATATATTAATATATAATTAATGAAGATGGTGTGGATATTTTTACTTTTACACAAGTATCCAGCAATAAGCAAAGCAAATTTACCTTAATAGATGTATCTAAAGAACCTGATGTTAAAAAATCACCATAAGGATGAAAATCCATACATTTAATTGCATCAACATGTCCTTCAAATGTTCTAGTTTTTTTGTTTGCTTCTAAATCCCAAATGTTAAGCTGACCAGCTTGTGAGCCAGAGCACACAAATTCCTCGGTATGCCCAAATTTGACGCATTCCACAGGATTAGTATGAGCATTAAGACTCTAGAAAAGTACGACATTTTCAAAATTAAAATTATAAAAGAAACGTTATATTAAAAATTAAAATATACTTCTTTTTTGACATTTTATATGCTTACCAAAACATAACTAGTTGTTCCAATAGCCCAAAGATTAACCTTTTTATCATCACCTCCCGTGACAAGGACCCTTCCAGATATTTGACCTAATGCGAGGCAATTCACGTTGGCTTCGTGGGCTACGAATTCCTCTGAAAAATTATTAGATAAAACAATGAATAAATTTTGAATGTGTACAATATTAACTTTGAAACAATTTTTTTTTTTTAATTTTCAAGAAAGAAAATAGTAAATAAGCATGATGAGAATTAAAAAAGAATTAATTTGCTAATCGTGAATCAACATACAAGTTAATAATATACATTAAGACGTGCTTTAAGAAATAATTTTCATGAGCTTACGTAGTTTCGAACATTTCAAATTAGATGTAGCCATTTCATTAGTTCTGTTCAATAATTTCCAGTTTTTTTGTCTCATTCGAATTATTACTTCATTTCCTAACCAAAAAAAAACGATTCTACAATCATCGTATAAAATTTCAGTTGCAAACTGGTTGATCTGCGTTATGTGAGGAAAACATTAATATGTATATATCTCGAATTTATTATTAAATCTATGACGGGATATTAACTTTAATCAATATTTTCACTGATATTTGATTAATCTTATTTCACCCTTGACACACAACACCATTTTTGGATTTTTTTTTTAAGGAATCAACAAGGCCTTCGAGATTTGGTCGCAGATCAAAACATGACATTGCACTTACTAAACTCGGAGGCAGCGTTAGAGACGTCGGTTTTCATATTTAACTTGCAAAATCAAAACATTTTTGATTACTGGCATGAAAGAATTACAACCATTATTTTCCACTGATATTCTATGTGAAAACAAATAAACTAAGTAATAAAAATACTATCTAAACGGATAATTTTTACTCGTTTATAAAAAAAAGACAAGAAAACTTGCTATAACAGGATTTTGTTAAATAAAAATAAAATTTTTTTAAAATTTAGCCTTGGATAAATAAATAGCCAAGAGCAGTTTTAATTCATTTATACATAACTGGCAAATCTGGATAAAAGGGAGCTATGGATGAATGATTTCACATAATCGAAAGTTTGAGAGCACAAAAGGCAATTGTCACTATTTAGGCAGCTGTTTGAAATTTATTTTTAATCTAAGTGAACTATCTGATTTAACTTTTTTTTTCACTTAATTTTATTAAAAAGAAAAGCTCTCAATATATTTTTTTTATGTACGCAAAGGAAAAGAAGTTACAAATTAAAGTTTTAATTCAAAATTCATTATTAATAAATAAACGATAATAAAAGCTTTGTTTTCATTTTAAAGTTACCTTGAGACAAGTTAGCTTCTTAAGAGTTAGTCCATGGCAATAAATAATAATACCATGAGAACACTAAATATAAAATTCTGTGATTTTTTTATTAAAGAATTGTGAATCCGATTTTCTTGCACAAGTTCGTCATATTGCATCTTAATGAAGTGATCTTTAAACCGCTATTGTTGACAAACGAAAATTACAAATCAAATCGAGTATTATAATCTTCTTTCCATTTTAACATACCATAAATTAATTTCAAAACAAAAATTCTACCTTTTCTTAAGGCGGCCCATTTTATTAATCTGTGAAGATTAACTTTTTTGAATATCATTAAACAAAGAATATACTTGGGTTTAAACCAGTTCAAACGTTTTAAAAATTAAATATGGAATAACCTCGTTTATATAATGATACTATATGAAGTTACAACGAAGAACACGAAAAATTTAAGTTACTTATTACCTTTTCTTTAGTTCGCAAGTCTTAAAACGTATTTGAATCAGAAATAAAGAACTTTTGCACTATAGATGCCGACATACTATTTTATATTTTTATAGAGACATGTTAAGTGAAAAACACCATAAAGATATATGCATATATATGTATGTATGAGCTTACTTTCCTGGATGTATTTTAAAATATTATTCTGTATGAACTTGAATTTAAGGAACATATCAAATTAATTCAACATTTTCTCTTCATCTGTTCCACGATTCTCTTTTTAAATTCATTTTTATTATTCACAGAATTCTTCTTCATATCACAAAGTAAAAACCATTACATTTCCTTTTTTAAAACAAACACAAACCTTAAAACTGCATGATGTATATACAGTAATAAAAGTTAGTTGTGAATTTAATTTTAATATTTATATTGAAAACGGAAGCAAAATTGAGATTAATGAAATATAAATAATTAATTTAAGAGTGAAAATTTTTTTGCGCTTGATGTTCTTGAAAACTTAAAAAAAAAAAAAAAAAAAAAAAAAAAAAAAAAAAAAAAAAAAAAAAAAACACCACTTTGTAAAAGAATTGCAATTTGTAAGACAATTAAACGGAAAACTTTGCAGTTTTCTATATATTTTCTGCTGTTAAAATTATTTTTTTCAAATAATGGTAAACAAAAAGTATTTTCGTATGATATTGAAGAACTGTATTTTTAATGAGTTGAGCTGCATGTATCTTATTTATTCCAAGTTTATTATTGCCTTTAAATAATATACCTAGAATTTTCAATCAGATATGGAAAAACTGGTTACGTATCATATATGTCAAAATCGCAAAATGAACAGCTGGCTTCTTTTATAATCCTATATCTACTTCAGCAGAGTGAACTCATTTAGAATGCATACTCTGAAAGCTAAAATATCCATTTTCCAAAAATCGGAAACAGCTTCTTTTCACATCTCACACTTACCCGTCAAAAGAAATACAAATGAAAAATACTTAAAGAATAATAGTTGATAAAAACAAATTATTAAATTCGATTTTGTGCACGACTATGATGGTTTCAATGAAAACGATAACTTCGGACGCGAATTGTTTTTCCCCAAAATTTTCTTTTGCTCGTCTTTAATACGCCTCTCCTGCTCTTTCAACAGTTTCTGGCGCTCCTCGTCGATTTTTCTCTGCTCCTCCACCATAGCCAGTCTTTCTTCCGCCTGCGAATATCAATCAAATTCATAAGAACCTATATAAATGATGCAACCAAAGTTAATTTTTTCTTGTGTTCTCATTTATATTATATTGTTGAAACATTCTGTATTTATTTTTAGAAGAATTATAAAAATTGAAAGGATTTTCAAGAATGTCATAATAAAAGTGATAAAATTGCTTTATTTAATTTATAAAAGCTATGCTTACCAATCTTCTTTGAGCTTCTTCGATTTTTCTGTTATTTTCAGCCATGATAGCCTCTAAAGCTTGTCTCTTAGCCAATTCTTCTTCCTAAAAATATAAGAAACAATGTTGGTTCAAGAACAACGATACATATAACATCATTCAATCACATAAAATAAAATCTCCTTCACCTCGAGATGATAAAAAGAAAAGTTACGAAAATAATCGGTGCGACTTTCTAAAAATAATTTTCTGAACATCTGAGGCAAAAAAATAAAAAAAATAAATGAAAAAGAAATGAACTATGAATTTCTGTATGCAAAGATTTGAAACTGTTTAGAACTTTAAGAAGAAACTCAGTTTCAAACCTCTTATAAAAAAAATTGGTTTTTTTTGATATCATAAAAAATTTAATTCGATAATTGATAAACTTCACTGCAAGAAGTTGGGATCCCCTAAACTGAAACAAATTTTTATAACAAAAGCTTTATCTACGATAACAAAATATGAGGAATCGAACTATACAACAAAAAATATAATACTTTAATTTTTTTTTTAGAATTGATTAAGCTTATAAGAATAAAGTAAATCCACTTGGAAGTTTCAATTCCAACTCATACTTTACAATAATCAACTTTTATATTATTGATTTAAGTAAAATGAACATGATTCTGTTAATTTAAAACGAAATCAAATCAATAAAATTACATTATTTTATATGTAGGTTTATACTGTGATTTTTGAGCTTGAATCTATAAATTTTCATAATTTTTTTTTATTTTTCTTTTAAATTATCACAAATAAACCGTTTTGAAAAATGGTTGTATCCTTGTGGTTTATATAACAAATCATTACGACAGAATATTGAAAATCGCTTTTTTCAATAGGAATAATTATAGTTAACAATTTTCAACTATCTTATTTGCTATGACACTTCAATTCAATCCACATAAAAATAATATGAAAAGATAATAAACAAAAGCTTTTCCTGTGGTATAATATAATTCATTAAAATATTTTCGATTCCTCTATTTTTAATTTTTTTAACATTTAAAATAACTTCCATTTAAATAAATAAATAAATAAATAAATAAATCGGTAAAAAAAATGATAAGATTGCAAATACCTGTTCTCCAATGTTGATATAGATCAGGTGGTTCACCTCGTTCAGCACGCTGTAATTTCATCTTGAAACGCATTAACTACTGGCTCATCTTCATAGCTAAAGAATTGCTGATCTCGAGACTGCTTTATTGTTAATATCCATATTTTTTTTAAACAAAAAATTAAGGGGAAAAAAACCAGTCTCTTTCCAACAAACATATCGATTCTTAAAAAAAATTATTTTCTTAACTTTTATGCGTCCCAGTCCGCCCGTTCCCCACCCCCATCCCATAAGACTCATTTCATTAAGTAAAATAATTCCTACGAAGTTTAGATCTCTACACCTGTCTTTTTTCATGCATATATAAAAAAATAATAGTAAAGATTATTGAAGCTAAGAATATATTTTAATGAAGGGAATCTGTCAACCGCAAAATTAATTTTTCATTTATTGCTGCATTATGTGTAAAAAAAAATTTTAGATTTTTATTTTCGTTTGTAATAAGTAAGAATGGAGAGAATTTGGCTGAATGTCCTTATTGATATTGTGAAGTATAATCACAAAATATGTTTGATAACTGCCTTCAAAACAACAAAGAGATTTATTTTCGATAAATATTCAACAAATAAATGAAGATTTTATCTTCAAGAAAAGATATGTATGAATTTTAAGATCTTATTAAGAACACGAAGTACCCACAGGAATATTTATAATGAAAATATACATGTCAAAGTCAATGTCTTTCAAAAGAAATATTGAAATAATTTTTATAAATAAAATTAAATCGTAATTACAATAAAATAATATAAATCAAATATATATGTAAGGAATAATAATATATTTCCATCGTCTTATTTGAAAAATTTTTTTTCCTTATTTTAATCTATTTTATTTTCTAGTTTCATATACTTTCTGGGAAAATTTAAATTTTATAAAGTTTTCTCCTTCATTTGGTTTTGATCAAATGAAAATTTTTCAATTCTTCAACTTCAAGCATGTTTTTGCTTTGATTTGATTGCAGCGCATGATATATTTGTGTTTTTTTGCCCATTATTCAAATACTATCAACATTGATCTTTAATATTATTCGAAAAACAAAATTTTAGAATTTTTTAATATCCATTTTAATCAACTCTGAGCCATTTTTTCACGTATCTATGAACATTAATATGAACTGAATGGTTTTTTATCTTAATTTGTTCTCTTTATTCATATTCAATTCTTAAGACCATTCAGTATCACAACAATTTTTCATTTCTATTTTTTCATTCCTCCCTTGTCTTATTTTATAATTTTATTTAATTATTTATCGCTTTTTATAACTATTTTATAGTCATGCAAACTCCGGGTTTTATTTTTGAAATCATAAGTGCAGTATGAAATATAAAATTTTAATGATTATTTCCTTAATGAAAATATTGTTAAAAAAAGCCATTTACTTATGAAAATTACTAATTTAAAAACGGAATTTACACAAACTCATATGGTAGAATTTTGAAATAATTTTTTAATAACTTTCTTAATTAATTAATTTAAATTGTGACTTTTATATAAATAATACTTTTTATATAAAAAAATACATTCAATTAAAGAGAAATATCCTTTACGTAAATTTTGGTTATAATTTTCTTCCACTTTATTGCTTATATATTTCTTCTAATATAATGTTTTTCATAAGAAATGGGCTTTGATACATAAAGTATCATTTTACGGTGACAATGTTTATTAAGCGAAAAATAATTCAAACAAAATTCAAATCATGAAAAATATAATATAGGGAAATATTCGGTGGCAAAAATAAATTATCTAATATTGAATAATTATAACTTTAGTGACAATATTAATTGTCAGTAACTAAGAATCATGAAGAATGAGGTTCCTTAATTCAGTACTTATGCTGAAAATGTATTTGCATTGGAAATATCAGGCAAATTTCTTCTTATATTTAGACAGTGAAGGAAAATATTTTCAACATGTACATCAATTATTATAGAACATGAGATATATAAGACTGAAATACTGTTTTTTTTGTTTTACTACAGAATATTGAAAGATAAGTAAAAAAGATCAAATCAGCCAAATCCTCAAACAAAGATAAAAACCATTATTGAAATTTTCATTGGCAACTTTCTTTACCTCTCTTTTCTTTTCTGCTTCCATTTGAATTTGTCTTCTTCTTTCCATTTCTTCCATCATTTGAGCTTCCATCTGTCTTTTAGCTTCCTCAACTCTTTTTTCAACTTCTGCATCAATTTCATCTTTTCTCTTCTCTAATTCCTCCTCTACTCTTTTTTTAACCATTTCTTCTATTCTTTTTGCTGTTTCTTCTTCTACTACCCTTTGTTCTAATTCTCTTGTTCTCCTAAACAATAAAATATATTTTCTTAAGAAAATATTAAATGTAATAATTCCAATTCAAATTTATGTTATATCAATATTTTTATATTTAAGTAAAGTTACAAATCATGTTTTTAATGTTGACTGCCACAATTTTCAATACTGATTTATGTTATTTATGTTTTCAATTTGTGATATTTAGTTTACTGAAATTAGTTTTTGACATTAAGTTCGAAGTCAAATACAAATGCTGCATTGAATATTTAAAGATGTTAATGCAATTTGTATTTTTATTACAATAACTTTTTATTTACTCTTCATTAAAATATTAAATAAGAAAAAGCTTCAACAAAAATAGGGCCAATTACCTCAATTTTTGCCGCATTAGTAACCTTTGTAAAAATGTGCTTTTTTTCTAAAAGTACATTATAATATCAGTTTGATCTTCCTTATTTTGCTCTTCATATAATAATACTTTCTTTTCACATATGTGTTATGAAGATGATCTTGAAGAATTCTTTATTATCTAAATTTTTGTAAAAATCATGAAACACTGCTATAAAATTTTTTAACAATTTTAAACTAAGTAAGATTATTTACTAGTGGCAGAAAAAAGCAAATATACTATATTTTATAACAATTATCATTATTTGATATTACATGACTGTTATTTTATTATTATATATAAAATAATAGAAATAAAAATGATTACAAAGCAAAAAATATAAAGTGTCAATGGCAGTCAATATATTAATAAAATAATTTAAGTCTAAATTAAGATCATAACATAATTAAGTAAACTTTACCTTTGTCTTTCCATTCCTGCCAATCTTTCTACTTCATTCATTTTTCTTTTTCGACAATGTAAAACCTTAACTACTTCAGAATCTGAACTGGTGGTACTTGATTCTGAATGGGAACGTTTTCTAATAAAATAAAAGAACTATTGTCAACATTTGTGCTTGTTTATATTTACTGTATAATACTAAATTACTTATTTTCACTGGTTGTTTAATGGAGGAACAAAAAGACTTACACTTCATTTACTGCTACATCATGATGTTAATTTTTTAACATTTTAAAAAATGCATTTTTAGAATTATTAATAATGACACAATAGATAAGTCTCCATAATCATCATCTTGTAATTTTATTCATATATAAATCCATGATAAAACTCCAGCGTTATTATAAAATACTTTAGAAAACTTTATTATTAGCTAATAAATACAGACTACAGATCGAACTAATTTGACTAAATATATTATACATTTTTGACTAAGAGTAAGGCATTTTAAAATTTAATATTATAGGTATTAATTAGAAAAAACAAGGTATGAAACTTGGAAATTAGAAAATATAAAAAGCCCAAGGTTCTGAAATATTAATATTAAGTATGAATAAGAAAATTGTTGTATTTGATTTCATACTACATGAGTAAATACTATTTATAAAAAGAAAACGTTTCTTCTTTTAAACAAAATCACTGATTTATTCCGATTTACTCAAACACGGTTAGTAAAGCAAAATATTTCATACAAAAGCAATAAAAAAATTTGATAACGGGAAGAAATATATAAATATTGAATTGATATATTGAATTTAATATTTAAGAGCAAATTCTCTATGAAATTCACCTGGATTTTGAACATCGGTCTTTCGATCTGTCTCTCCTATGGTCCCCGTGTTTACTGTGACTTCTAGAACTCCTATCTCTGGATTTTGAACGTTTTCGAGAACTTTTACTCTTGCTCCGCCTTCTCGGCGACTTACTGTGTGATTTGGATCGTCCCATTTCTTGCTACAGTAAGATTAACGATTTTTTGTGTAATCTATGGCGATTCCTGCAGATCACATTCAACATTTTACAGCTGCGGAAGAATACTGCAATCATACAATTACTTCAATTTTCAGAAGGCTGTGGATTTTCGATGGATGCCTTCTTATTTGAAGCTATTATTTAGCGGAAATGACTGCCAACTGATCGACAAAGTGACCGTTAACGGTTGAAACTTAGTATTATAACGTATTTTTTTGAAGTGATATTTAGTTATTGAAAAAAAAACTTTAGGGAACTTATTCAGGCGATCGAAAATCGAAAAATTAAATTATCTGATTCAAATATAATTTAAATGAAAAGAAAATATAATATTCTTTTACATTAAATATATAAATAACCAAAAAATAGTTATTATTTTATTTGTAATACGCACATTTCTAGACATTAAAATTGCGTATTTCAATTTTTGGCTCTTAGTATTTGCTTTGCCTTATAACAATGCTGCAGAAATAAATCTCCATTAACTATAAAATGTTACTTCTGCTTTCCGAACGATGATATGTCGATTAAGAAATAAAAATGAGATTTAAAAAAATGCGAAAAAGTTGCGGAAGTCTGATGAAAAAGTTTATTTTCCGATCAAGTTTTTAATATTTTATTTGTGTACATCTATAAAAAGAGAAGGACTTTCAAAGGATTACTTTATTAATTATTAAGGATTAAAATTTAAAAAGAAATAACAAAAGTAGAGACAAAAATATGCTTTCAGATGTTTCTAAATGCCAGGATTAGTTTTGGTTTAATTAAACAACTTTCAAATAACACAGAATTATATTTTTCAAGTAACACACTTCTCTTTATTACTTAATTTAGACATATTTAAAGTTAAAACTGGAAAATTTTCATTTTTCTCTTTTTATGCTGCATTAGTCATATATTAATCTTCTAAAGTTATAATTCTTCTATTATTAAAAAAAATGGAAAAAATTAATTATATATATATA
>JAOWBB010012507.1:0-63301 GCA_028565995.1 Ricinus marginatus
CAATACAAAAAATACAAATGTCACTTCTCAATTCACACATTTAATAGCAATTTTAAAAAGAAAGGAAATTCACTCACCGATTCATTTGCGGAAACGAACGAAGGTTAGGAATGGAAAAGTCGATGAGAAATTTTTAAGAGACAAAAAGGAAAATTGTTCTACATTTTTAAACGTTTCCTATCGTTATGAAGGCAATAATTTAACTTTTTGTAAAAGGGAAAACTGCCCATTTTGATAAATAAGAAAAAAACTTAAGAAAGATAACAGCGGATATGTTTGTGGCTGTTATACGCCAGATGGGACTGCCCTCAGTAAAAATAATTATTAAAAATTCAGTCCGCTGTCTCACTATGTTTTCTGCCTAAGTGAGAAAAATTAAAATAGAAATGCCGATTCTGCGGTAGGCGGCCTAATAAATCGAGCTTTATTAAAGGGAGACACCTAAGCAAAAGAGTTTGTGAATATGGATTGGCTTTGGCTAAGGAGAATGAAATTTTCAAGACTAATTTCGTGTGAGATCGGGGAATCAGAAACGAAGGGAAAAGAAAAACAAGGAAAGTCGGAAGGAAAAAAAAAAAGAAAAAGAATCTCAAAATGAAATTCGAGGAGCAAGACATAGCAGTGCACTTTAGGAAAGTAAAAATCCAGCGATTTTTCAGAGGATTTGTGAAATCAGAGAGAAAAGGCTTGATCGGAGCTTTTTCATTTTCCCCGCCTCGCACTTTTAAGGAAAAAAAAAAAAAAAAAGCGGGCAGCGGTTGCTGAGGAATATCAATTACAGCGACCTGAGGAACGGGAAATCGATGGCGAATCCGGGAGGCAGCGCCTCCCGTCTTCGCGACATTTTTGATTCCTCGAGAGATTATGGTTGTCGGTGGAATGTCGAAAAAAAACAAAGGAATCTCCTTTGTCTGGGGGAAGGGAGGGAGCAGGCAAGGGACCTTTTACTGACTTACTCAGGATCCTAACCTTAAAGTGAAGATATTAATTGAATTAAGGGCGATGAGCATCTATCAAAGGTGTGTAAATGAAGCTAATTGCCTTTTCTCTCTTCTTTCACTTTCACATTCAACTCATAAAGTAACTGTTAATTGGAATCCCGGAGAAATGAGTCAGGCAGCTTTTCCTTTTCTAAAGGTGAATCATTAGCATTATCGTAGGGTCCGGCATCATTTGTCGAAGAAAAATTGCAAAATAATAACGATATGCGAATCTCAAACTCGATACCGTTGACGTTCAAGCCTACTTTTAAAAGTAATTTACAAAAAAACACTAAAGTTCGATCGAACAGGAAAATTTCTTTTTTCTTGTCCTTAAAAAAGGAATCTCATTTAGCGTTTATTGCCTCCGCTTGTATGAGGACATTTTTACTCGGCGTGGTGTACACACAACAGCTATATAAAATATGTACGTGTCGGAACCCAAGTTATTCGTGTAAAATTAACCGTTATAGAATGGTTGTGCACTACTGCAAACTTTTAAATCTAACCACACGATCCCAGGCATTGTATGTGGTTAAACCTTTTTCAGCATAGCCTTTACGGTTAACTTAGTAAAATGGTCGTCCTTTGTTCCATTACTCCTTTTTACCCACGCGATTTCCTTCCTCTTCTTTCGTAGATAATGAATTCGACTGGCGTTTACGCCTTCTATATTTATTTGAATTATTCTGATATAAATAAATTTAAAATAAATTTAATAGTTTCAAAGATAACTTTTGATGAACTTCTATAATGACGATTGACTCCTTTTAATTTGCTGCAATGAAATTTCTTTGAGGAATAAGAACTGAATATTTTTGATTATAATCTATACTTTATTATACCATCTTATTATAATAATAATAAAACTGCAAATTTTACTTAAAATGTGTGCACTTACATCTTTTAAAGTCTAACTGCTATTTTTACCTGTGGTACTATATAATATTACAATAAGCAAGGAATAGTTATCAGCATTTAATAATGCGATGAACCTTTTTAGGCAAATAATTAATCAGAATCTGATTTACTGTTACTGCGTGAAGCAGACCTAAATTTCATTCTTTTCTTGGGCGAAGCCGAAGAGCCGGAACTCTTCGAAGAGTCCCTTTTTTTGCTCTGCGAGTGAGACGCTTTCATTCTTGAGGATGTTCTTTCTGAGTGCCTTCGAAGTCTCGGCGAACTAGTCCTTCGGGATTTCTTTGAAGGAGAAACTGATTTTGAATGGGATTTTGATCTCTTTCGGAAAGACTTCCTTTTGCGGGAAATGGATCTGGATCGCCGTCTGGTTATACTGAAGCGACGAGGTGATCTGGATCTTCGTGTGGGGGATCTAAAATTTTTCGGTTTCTTCGATGATTTCTTGCTCGGAGATTTTTCCTTACGCCTAATTGAATCATTTGATTTCTCATTATACTTTTCGATATTTTTTCCTGAATTGTAGTCTTTATTTTCCATTTTTTTTACATTTTCATCAATATTTTCCTTTTTGCCTTTATCGCTATCTGAAACATTTTCCTCCGTTTTCGATTTTATAAAATTATCTTGAACAGCAGATTGAGTTTCTTCATTATGAACACTCACTTTTTCTAAAGCTAAAGTCTCTGAATTTTCACTCTCACTTATCGGCACTTTATCGACTTCATCTGTATCAGATTCATTTGTACTTTTCTCTGTTTTGTCAATGTAATCATTCTTTTTCTTCGTGTGATCTTCAACCTCAAACGTCCTTTCCTTCACAACAGCTTCACTTCCTCCACTGTTTTCGTTATCTTGTAGCCCACCATCACCATCACTATCTCTATCAATGTTTCCTCTAGAATGGGTGATATCGCTGCTACTGCATAAATTATAACTAGTATCTGATTCCTCCATCTCATCTTTTTTGCTTTTACAGGCATCTTCTGATTTAATTTCACTAGATAAGTCAGCGTTACCTTTTACCTCTGCATCTTTTTTATCCCATGATTTTTCTTTAGGTACGTCATCTGATTTAGTTGAAAGTTCAATCCCACTTTTTTTCGTTTTCGAATCTGGAAATTTAATTTAAAAAATTTTATTAGACTAAATAAAGGTTTAAAGATTATATTAGTTTAAGGAAATTATATAAGAAAAAAAAATTATTTTTCTTTTTAAAACGGTTAAATTTTTAGACCAATAAGAACAAGCTTTTATTTCTTAGATAAACAAGTCGACGACTATATAACTCATAAACGAATAAATTATATGATTTAAATTGTAAAATTTAAGGTGTCTTAAATTTATTGTAAAAAGATGAATAAAAAATTATGGACTATTTAAATTATCTTTTGTTTATATGATAAATTTTTACCGATACTGAATAATGATTGATATTATAACTAAAGTAACTTGTTTTTTGTACGAGAATATATTTAGTGATATGAATGATACAAATTGAAAAAAAAGGAATATTTAAAAATATTAGAATATGGCATATTATTTAATTTTAATTACGGATGGAATGTAAATTTATTTTCAATGCTTAAATTTTGAGATCATTAAAAAAATTTTCTTTCACTTTATTGAGAATTTTAATTATAATTAGTTAATTACCATTTTCGTGAAATCCATTTTCCTTGTTTAACGTATCAAAATCAATTTCCATTGGCTCCTCCACATTTTTGACAGATTCACTATTCTGCGGAATATTTTCTGCCTCCTCCTCTTCTTCTTCTTCTTCAGCAACTGTCCTTTTTGCTTTTCTCTCGCTATTCTCTATTTCTTCCTTAAGATTGTTTTTTCTCCTCTCTATCATTCCTGTTATTAAAGAAGAAGCGCAACTACTATCACTGGTTCAGAATGAAAGTTAAATTTCTTTTATTATGAGTTCAGATCGTCAAAGACCTTTACGTATAATTTTCATATTTTACGAAATATTTATTCAATCATACTATTATGTACTGACTAGTTACACAGATCGATGACATCACCAATGATTATATCAGTGGTAAAAAGTCATTTAGCAGTAACGTTTATACGTCGATATAAGCTATTTCATGTCAAATTATTTTAAAAATTAATCATTAAATTGTGTTGTTGGAGCAAAATTTTAAAAATTTTGTCTGTTGTAAAAATTATAAGAATAATTGTAACCTAAATTAACCTGTAATTAAATAATAAAAAACAGAAATAATTTTTAATGATATACTCACTCGCCACAATTTTCTGACTATGAGCGAGCCGTTCCTGCGTTTTATTGTTATGAACACTTGGTAAATAAAATATGTGAGGTTTGGCATGAGTCTGAATAAAATTTTTTAATGGCATCACGTGTGCTTCCCAAGCTTCATATTCTTTAACTCTGTTCAAACTCCATTCAATTCGTTTTATTTCAATTTCTCTTCTTTTCCTTTCAAGAAATAATTCTCGTTTCTCCTGAAGCAATTTTTCTTTTTCTCTTTTCGCATCTTCTTCCAATTTTTTTTCAACTTTTAACCTTTTTTCTTCCTGCAAATTTCACATTTATTTAATACTGTAATTTACTGAAAATCAGATTAAAGGCAATAATTCGAATTTAAAAAAAATTTTATGAAATAAATAATTTTATTGTTATAAAAAAACAACAACTACATAATAATAATAATAGTAATAAAAATAAAAATAATAATAATAATAATAATAATAATAATAATAATTAACAGATGTGAAACGGGAAATGAATAAATAATTACCCTTTCTCGAACTCTGGTTTCTTCCTTACAAAACTTCTGCAGCGTGCCTACGAGGGCACCAAACATTCGCCTATTTCTCTGTTTTATTAGTTCATCTCCTGTTTGGGCTGCAATCACTTCTTGGCGTGAAGGAGCTTCAACGGCTGTCGTTATAACTCGCGACGGCAATGTCAACTTTAAAAAAATTTTACAGTCATTTGATTTAAAAAACATTATTTTAATTTTAGAAATAGCCTAGAAGCGATGAATTCCAGAATAAGCCTAGAAACGATGCTCATTATATCAAAAATATTCTCTGAATGATTTTAATTTTATTTCACAATAATAAAGAGCATACTTTTTTTGAAAAGTAATATTCAAATAAACTTTCTTTTTTAAAAATTTGGACTGATAGTTTCACTTTCATAAAAAAATTTTATATTTCAGTTCAAAATCACTTTGATTTCATGAAATTTCTCTTGAAATATGAATTGTATATCTTAAAAAACATTTACATTTAAAACATTAAAAAGAAAAGTGAAGTCGAAATTTTAAATTTATTTTTTTTTAAATGAAAATAAAGAAATTATTAAAATAAATTGATATATATTTTTGACCAAAATTTAATATTTTTCGTTTTTCAAAAAATAACAACCTTTTTTGTAAATTCTTCATCATCTTCATCATCAACAATCTGCTGACTGGGAGGGACTATTACTCTGAAAAATAAAAACAAAATTCTATGTATTTCTATTCAATTATTTATGAGTACATTACATTCATTTTTAGTATTTGTTTTAATGTGTATTTTTTTTACTAATTTTTTAAATGACGTTTGAATGTCTGCAATTATTCATAGCTTCATGTGCAAGGTTACATTATTAGTGAAGACCGAGTTTTCTACTTTGTTAACCCTTTAAATATCTATCGAAGTGGTATTTAAACGAAAAATGATGTTTTTGATAAAATCTACAAAAGAAATGATGTTTAAACAATTCAATTTTTAAAGATTAAAAATTGTTAAGATATAATAATAAATGAAGACGATAACTAAACACAAATTTTATTTTATTATTTCACCAATTAATCAGCTTTGGATGTTTTAAAGCAAATCTCTTTCAAGATTATCATCAGAATATAATTTCATAAACTATTGTTCTTGGAAGGAAATAAAAATTTGAATGGGATAGTCTATCTCAGTTTATGAAAACCAGCATACCATGTGAATAATAGGTTTTAATGTTAAAATTTTGCTTTTTCTTATAGAAATTTGAACAGAATTCAAAGAAAGGGATCTTTTTATAGGAGAAATTTTATTGAATATGATAATACAATGAGATTTGTTTTCAACTGAAACATTTGAATATACTGAGTATATACAAATTTCCTTTTTTTTACTCCTTATTCAGTTAATGTTTAATTTCTACATTTCGCTGCATTAATTACCATGCTTTGTCTCTAATTTACGAATGGTTTGCTTAGTTCTAATTTACAAATGATTAGCTTCGATTACGGTAATAGGAAATCCTTGCGAAATCCAATACGTCTTCCAGGTCCGTTGGAAAGATCGAAACCATTGTTTCTAACTTTTTCTAAATTACACATAAGTTCTGATATCTAAGAAATTAGGGTATATATCAAATTGATGAGGCTCGCGGGATCAACAACACTGTGATTGCGCCTAAACTCTTGCAGCATTAAAAAATCAAATATATATCTTATACAACCTAATTTCCTCCCAGTTTCAGTGAACAGTAAGAGAAAACTAAATGAGAAAAAAGATTAATTAATACTATTTTTTATTGCACAGACAGTAACAAAGCACTTCTGAAAATAATTAAAACCATTAGTAACGTTTTATAAATTTATTTTGCCAAGGATACTTTTAATTGTTATTGCTTTGATTAATTTCCATTTTATTGTATTGTTAAAAAAAAACATTATAATAAATATTTTCATTCATTTAAACTAATGTAACATATATCATAGTAACAAAATTTGTTATTAGATCAATACCCATTTTGTTGCTTAAAGTGATATATTTTCATTCAACATTCCAGTTCTTTTTAGTATCTTGAGAGAGCATCATTTGACTTTAGTGCATACCATTTGATTTATTCCTAAATTCTTAATTTAAAAAGATTTTTATCAATTTTATTTTATATCGTATTGTTAATATTTTATCTCAAATAATGAATGATTTGAATTTCCTAATATACTACATTTATTACTAAATGATTGTCAAATAACTTAAATTAATAAATGAGCTTCAACTTCAAGTAAAGGAAAATCTGATAAATTCCTGATAGAATTTAAAATTGAACCTTATAGTTGCATATAACTATACCTTGCACTGATACTTTGAGGTCGAGTATCAAGAATTTGTCTCTTTAACCCTGAATCTTTTTTGTCCCTTGGTCCCCTAAAAGCAAATGAGTAAATATAAATCTTAATTCTGTAAATCTTTAAAAAAGTTGTATATTTCAAACACTAATAAAACATGACAATTTATTATATTATTAAAAATTTAATATAAATTTTATGATAGAATCCTGTAATTAAAATTTTTTTAAATGGATTGGCTCAAAATAAATTTTTTATCTTTTTTAAAATACATGATATGGAAAATGAAAAAAATAGATATATATTAATTTTTAAATATTTGCTTCACATCTTTTACAAAATTTAACAATAAATCCATCAAATCCAAGCAGACTGGGTCCCTATAATTTTAATTCTTCTTGAAAAGAGAATGAATATGTACCTTTTTAAATTAAAACTTAAATCATCAGAGGAAATTCTTCGATTTCTAGGTTCAATATTAGAAGCAATAACTCTTCTCTGAAGTTTTCCATCCTCATTGCTAATAGGATTTCTACTTTTCTCAGCATGCATCTGACCCTTAAGATTGCCATATCTAGATATAAAATAATAATATCGTTTTCAATATGTTAATTTTAAGGGGATGGGGAAAATGAATTACAAACATTATCACTAACTTTTAAAAACAATAAAAAGCGAAATATAGAGAAACCTGAAATTTATATCAATTTTATTAGCTTTGGACATTATTAAATTATAAAATTTGTGGAAAAAATGTGATTTTATTTATAAATTATTTCAATGTTTTCAATTGACTTCTTTTTATCTCTTAGCTCCTGGTCTAAGCCTTTGGTTTCAAAATAAAGAAACTAAGGTATTGTTTCGCCGTATAAGTGAAAGGAAGGTTTTTCAATAATGTAAAATCATTTGGTATCTTTATTTTTTAAATATTTGCGATTTTTAAACAAATTTTAATAAATACTTATTTAAAAGGAAATGCCAAATGAATAACGTTGATTGACGCGGATCGAAGTAGTCAAGCCTACCTTCCTGGTCCGTTTGCAAAAGCTTTTCCTTCAACTTTTTGTATCGTTTCTTCAACTTCTCTTAAACCTTCTTTTGCCTTTTCTAGTTCTAGTTGAATTCTTGATATATTCAACATTTTGCTTGAAATAAATATCTCTTAACCTGACTTCTGTAGATTTATCTCATAGAGTAAGATATATAAAAATATAACATGGGGATTATTTTTTTACAGTGCGCTTTCAGAAAATAGTATAGTGGCAGCAGAGAGTTTATACCACGATTTTGCTCCTAATTCACTTGAAAAACAGATTTTTATTTTGGTTCAATGCTTTTAAGATAAGATAAAAAATGAAACTGAGGAAAGTTTTCATTTTTTAGAGCCGTCTAGTAATCCCAAGTAAATAGCTGTTTTCTAATAACTTAAAATTTGATATCAAGAAGTTAGATGTATGAATTTACGTAAATGGGGAATATTGACTGATTTTGAATGTGAAAGTAATATTTAAATAAATTCATGATTTTATATTTTAGTAAAATTAGTTTAAAATTTTTATCTGAATGATTAAGCTTATTCTTTCAAACTTCTCTTTCGGATTTTACTTTCTCTAAGTCGGAGAGAAAGTAAAATATTGCTTGATAAGTTAGAATTTGATGCTACTCTAATGTTTATGTATTTTTAATTTCAAATAAGTATATTAATATACTTATGAATACACTTATTAATGTATTTATATTAACATAAGATTTATTGCATTTATTGGTAACATGTATTTTTATGCAAATCAGGAGGAACTTTTAACATTGTTTATGTATATTAACTATAGAAATCTGAAACTAGGTTTGATAAGTTGTTATTCACCAGTTGGTTTTAAGTAGTTAAAATTATGTTTTTAATAGCAAACTCAGAAACACTAGAAATTGAACTGAAAAAAGTTTGTCTTAATACTTCATATTTGTCCTTATATATATTCACAGTATCATGCTCTTAAACCTTAAAAAATTAATGATATTTTTATCTTCAGTTTTTACTTTAGTTTCCTAAAATGAATAGCAAATTACACGATGGCAATAATTGATAATCATATTCCAATGGCAATTTATCATTGTTTTTTTATACATGAAGACAAAAAAGATATAAAAATTATGTATAAATGTACAATAAGAACATTTACCTTTTAATAATTTATTTTTGCTACCTTAGTGCCATTTTCATTATTAATTTTTATTTTCCATTTCATTTTTGCATGATTAAAAATTAAGGGTATCTTACATTTCAACTTTTATTAGTTGTTGGGATTAAGTAATGATGAAAGAATTGAAAATCTCTGTATGAAAAAAATTATTATATTTTATAACAAACAATTTTATTATTTAATAGTTTTACAGTTTTATGTTATTTAATTTTATTCTTTTATTTTAATAATTGTTTACAATCATTATTTTCATATTTTTTATAATCAGCATTTTATTAATTCACCGTGCAGAAAACAATTTATAACCATTTTTCAAGTACCATATTAAAAAAAGTTTATTTCTCAAACATAAGTCTTTTTTAAATATTATGGTTCAAGTATTTTAATTCAGTTTTACGTAAAATTACTTAACTTATTTACAAAATCACTTTAAAAAATAAATTATGTTTTTATTCAAGTGAAATCATAAATAAATTACAATTTGCATCACTCCGCATTTTTCTCGTTAGGCAGTTTTAATTTATGGTACCTTAAACCTCTTTTTCAAATTAAATTATGTTAATAGTCAACTTTTTTTTTTTTTTTTTATCGAGTTTGTCAATTCGCTGTTCAAACATTTCTCTATAATTTTTTATTTATATCAGAAAATTTAACTCCATCGTTCGTTAATTATAATTTATAATACTGTACTATTTTAAAATAGAGCCGAATCATTAAGTGATTAGAGAAAATTAGTGACCCATTTTATTTTCAGTCAGCATTTAGTCAACAATTTTAGAAATAAATCAAATTTAGGTTCACAGAATAAATTTGGAAACAAAGAAATTTGCCAAATCATTATTTTTTTGGCACTCCAAATGACATTTGAGAACGCATCCACAGAAGCGGATCGTAATTTTTAAGGAATGCCGATATGAAAAAAAATTATTTTGAAATTTATGCACTTCCAAGGCAAAAGCAAATATTAGATTGATTTCATCTTAACAGAATTGATTCATTTCACTTGGTAATTTTTTTTTGTAATCTTAATTCCAATGGCCTATCGGATTTATAAACTTAAATTCGATTTAGCCATTTTTTCGCCTTAGTTCAGAAATATTTTAATCAAACCAATCTCAGTTTAACGAATTTAACTCTGTATTTGTGTAAAAAAAACTTTCCTAAAAGTTCAAGTTATTTAATTGCATAAAAACTTTTACAGCTTTTGCCTATTAATTTATATATTCCTGAGGAGTTATTTTTAAAGATAAGACGTTTCTTGAACGTAGACATCCTCTTCGGGTCAGAATCTTGTTGCTGATAGTCTGGATACGGTACCTGTCTCCAAAAGTGGGCGGCAGACGCTCATCTGTATGAAAACATAATATTGGAATCTCAAAATTAGATGTTGGATTGAGAGTTTTTCCAAATTATATAAATGTATTTTGTTTTTATTAAAAAAAAGGATACCGAAGTGCTCTATTTTATGCAACAGACAGAATAAATTTGGGATTTATATATATATATATATTTTTCACTGTTTCATTTTAGATTTATTTGTAAAATACAAAAATAAAACCGAATTGAAATAAGAATATCGGATATTTGTAAGACAATTGAAATAGAACATAATCAACAAAAATATTGTGAAGATATCTAAGGTGCCTGTGACTGACAATTAAAAATTAGTTGTAGCCCTTACCGTGCTATCCACTTGTGACGAATTCGTTTCATCCGATACCTGTGGGTAAACAGGTAGACCTTTTTTAACGTCGATTTCCGCATACTCAGTTGGCTCAATAGGACACCTCTGAGTACCCATCATTCGACAGGTTCCTTGCCGCGGAAGCGACAGATCTACATAAGTGACTTCATCTCTCTAAGAATCCAACGATTTGAACATAAAATTTATAAATTTGACGGATATCATGAAGAGAGAAATAAAAATATATTTAACACATTGAATATTTCACATTCGTATTTTTTTACATTATATTTCAGGATTATAAAATTTTGTATACGTACTGTTTTACATAATTCAGGAACGGAATAGCCAGCTTGATGAGCCGCGTTTTGTAGTCCCCTAGGAATGGATGCTAATATCCTGGGAGGAGCATTGTTAAGTCTTTCGAAAGCCTTTTCATCTGGATCTAGATATTCTGTCTCTAAAATTTAATCAAATTAAATTTCATCTCATATTATTGCGTTTATATATCACATTATAAACGAATGACATATTTGCCGTTTAAAAAAATCGAATCTTCTTAAAAATATTCGAGTTTTTATTTTGTGCAATAAATTATTTCTGTAATTAAATTAAGAATAAATTAATGCATCGCGCGATATTTAAAAAAATATAAATTAATTCAAAATTCAACCTTAAATGAGATAAATTAGGAGATTCGCACATAAGCTGTGGTATATCCAGTTTAATTTATTGGTTAACTGGACGAAAGGCGGGAATGAATATATAACTTCATAAAAAATAGCATTTTCTCGCTAAGACGAGTTTAAATTTTATTTTTTTCTTAAAAAAAAAAAAAATTACTTCTGAATATATTTTGGAGATTTTCCAGTGGAAAAAAAAAATTTTTTTTTTCTCGTACCTAATAAATTAAATTCAGCATAATATGTTCTTTTGTCTTTCGATGAATGGGAGAAAGAATCATTCAAAACAATGGATTTTTATTTTCCAACATTTCAATCTTGGAAAATCTACATTTTAAACTGAAACATTAACTCCCGGTAACGATTGTCTTTCGTGGGGAAGCACCTTTTAAAGATTCGATTATTTTATGACACATCAGCATGCTTCTCTGTCCTAATAAAAGGTCCTGGCCGAGCAGCATTAAGTTTTTCAAAAGTCTGTCTAATGGAGTTTCCGCAAGTGTTGCAATGCATAATCAAAATTTCGTAAAACGGGGTTTTGACCCAGTGATTTACCGTTACTCTGTGGAATGACGTCGGGATTGTTATCATCATCGCAGGAAGGATACTTTTCATTTTCTTCGACAACTTCGCAGGTTTTTTTGGTCGTTTTACGTCCTCTTAGTTTTATAATTAACAGCGAAATAAATATAATGAAGATTGTTGTGGCTCCGGCTCCGGAGGCAAGCATCAGCAATGGCGTCAGCTCAAAGCTGAAAACGGGGCTTCCTTCTCCAGCTGAAAGTGGTTTTTGAAAAAAGAAAAGGATAACACATTCCACATGTGAAATTAATTTCATTTCACTTCGTAAACGATCGGTTTTTTTTTTTTTTTTTTTTTTTTTAAGTTAATTTTCCTAATGCAAATTTACCCGTTCGTTTCTCGGCATCTTTCAACGTTAAAACTTTGAGGTAGGTGATGTCGCTGGGTCCTTTTAAGTTAGTAGCATAAAGTGAAATATCGAAGCCAACATTTGATTCCAAACCGTGGACGTCGAAAACTGGAACTTTAGACGTTATATTTATTACAAGGGCCTGGGTTTGAGAATCAAATACTTCCATAACGAATTCCTGCGGTAGCCCTCCGTCAAAGCCCTCTGTGCACTCAACTAAAAATATTTCCATTGTCTGATTTGCTATGCTGCAGTTTCTTAGTGGATCCGGTTTGCCTGGAATCGAAAATTAACGTTTGAAATACATGTCCGTGTCAATCTGCGGCATTACTTGTGGGTTGCCTTTGAATTTTTTGGGTTGCCGAAAAAAAAAAAAAATGTTTAAGTTTATTAATCAATTGATTAAAGTGAATGGTTAAACTGATGTGTTCTTTCTCGTTTACGTAAAGGATTACGATTTCTCCTTTCATTTCCAATCTTAATTCAACATCGAGGTCGCAAGCTTTAGTTTGAATAAGATCTCCAAACTAAAATTACGCTGTTATCCCTAAGGTAACTTTTTCCAATAATTCTATTTATCTCATAATTTTTATTGTTTTAATTTAATATCTAAATTTATTTCTTTATAAATTTCTGTTTCCCCAACAAAAAGTTCAAAATTTAAGGTTTAAAGATTAAACTTAAAGATCTATAGGGTCTTCTCGTCTATCATTATTATTTAAGCATTTTAACTTAAAATTAAGTTTATTATTTTACTTTTGAGAGAGTTTTTACCTTGTTCGATCATTCATTCTATTACTCAATTAAAGTACAACTTATTATGCTACCTTTGCACAGTAAGAATCCTGCGTAAATTTAACGGTATTGGCAATTAATTTTTTTACCTGCAGGTACGACGTGAAATACGCACGGATCATGCTGCAAGCCTCGAGAGTTCTTTGCCCAGCACAGCAAAGAACCATAATCGAGCTCCGTCATTGGCGTGTAGCTCGCCACGCTTCTCAGTTTATCATGGACTATATGCGACTGAGGAATATCGACGGTTTCCGACGTATTGTTGAATCTCCAGTAGAATGTAACATCCGGAGGATTTGCTTCGACCTCGCAAACAACCCTGGCAACTTCGTGGCGAGCGACTCCCTGCACTTTTTGCTGACCGGGCCGACAAACTGGACGGACTGAAGTAGCAGGTAGGGAAATTTATCATCGCAATAATGTCAGTAGATGATTCGGGAAAATCATTAATACGTACATTTTACATCTAAATTAACGGGATTGCTTTCGCCGTCTCCCTCTTGATTCGAACCTACGCAAGTGTAAAGTCCTGCTCTCCCTCGGGTGATGCTCTGAAGAACTAAACTTTGATTGCTGATGATTGTTCCGGCTGATGCATTATTATATAGTGTGATTCCCTGCATAAATCAAAAAACATAATTTTATAATAAAACTTCTTTGTGATTTAGGAATTTAAATAAATTTAATCCATTACTTACATTGTGCCTCCAGCTCACGCGATATACCCAGGGATTTGATTTGATGTTGCATTCGAAATAGACATCAACACCTTCCCTAATTGCACTGCTGTTGATATTACTTCCTAATTCCAAAGTAACTATTGGTATATCTGATAAATATAAATGAAATTATTTCATCCCTTTTGTCACATAATTATAATATCTTCGTAAGTTGTTCCAACAAATAGAATAATGTATCTTTTTACAGTTGCAGACATTGTGGAGAATTTTGTTCGTAATTTTTTAAGCTTTAAAAAAGTTAAATTTAATTTGTTATTATTTATCAAATTGGTATTTTTAATGAATTGACAGAAAATTATTTATTTTTTGAAATGAACTTGGTATCTTTTACTAATTAATAATTAAATTTTAGTTCGGACGTAAGAAACAATGGATCTGATGAATAAATTTTTTGATTTGAGTTTTCAATCTAAAACAAAGGAAAGTAATTAAAAGGCTGGGAAGTATTACTGTACAACCATTTATGCGTAATTTTTACTCAAATGGGTAAAAAGCTCAATCTCATGGAAATCGAACGAGCAGTTCAAAATGGACCACAAATCTCTATTCCGATCATTTCTGGAACGTAAAAATAAGCTGAAAAAGTAATGTTTTACGTTGACAGAATGAAAAACGAGGGAAATTGCCCTTTCCATCGTTGATCACGACACGCAATACGCAGACTTTGTGTTTGTCCGCAACACATTCTTTCCTCCCCTCCCTGCAAAGCCACCGACAAACCTTCTTTCTCCATTAACTTTCAACTTGTAGTCACTGAACAAACAAATTTCACATTTATTCCTGCGGCCTATGATTTTCCAACGTGATTTTGATACTTATGCGAAATTCGATTGCTTTCCGTTATGTAATTTGACCATGCCAGTTCCTATGGCTCAGAATTAACAAAAGAAAAATCCGTGTATTAATTTGAGTTTCCAAGATCGATTCAAACCATTTTGATGTTAAAAATAATAAATTTTAATTAATAGCACACGAGGATAGCAAACCTCGTGCTTATTCTAATTAGGCTTTTAATTAGCGCCTTAATCGGAGACTTTAATTCAAACGGCATAATACAGTGTTCAGAGTAAAGGACCGTTGTGAATTTTAAATTAAAAGAAACTGATATAGTGTAAGAAATCCATTACAAAAACTCTACAAACCCTGAATTTGACTTTTACATTTAAAAAAAAACGGTGGAGAAACTGTAAAATTTCTGTTATTTGCGTCAAAAATTTAAACATAAAAATTGGAAAAATTTAAAGTTTACTACATATAAAAGATAGTATGGTGGGGGAAAAACCTAATCTAACCTGAAGAATAAACGCTATTTTTGTTTCCATTATTAATGACGATTTTGATTTTAGAGATTTTAATGTAGAAATTCTGTAAGGAAAACTTATCCGGTGTATAGAAGTTGAAACTTAAACATAAGCTTTCATTACTTAAGATGCAAGAATCGTTGAGGTTGGATCTCGAGAATCAATTTATATTGCAGATGTAGGCAATAGTTAACCCGCTTTATTAAGTTCCTTGAGCATTTGAATGAAAAATCAAACATTAAACTTTTTTCAAATCTTTTTGTAATATAGATTCTGCGGCATTGTGAGTGGATTTCATATTATGATGGTAACCACACACACACACACACACACACACACACCCCTAATAAACCAATAATAAAAAATTTCTATACAAAGTCCACAACACAAAATTGTGCTAAATATTTCATATACTTACGAAATATATTCAATTTCCATGAGTCTTCCAAAGAACTGTTGGGCAAGAGAGGTGTCCCGGCTCTACATGTTAAAATTTTTCCGGAATCCTCCAGTTTGGGCACGATGGTTAATGTACTGACGGTCGTGTTACCATCCGAGCTCGTCTAAAAATAAGGATTATTATTTAAAACGTATTTTTTGATTTATATAAAATAGTTTATCGAGAGCACTTGAATTTGGAAGTAGCGTTGACTCGTTTTTTGTGAGTTAATGTTAAGCAACCGAACGGGGAAATGCTGATATTCATATAAGATGAAAAATATTGAAATAAATCAAAGGAAGCGCCGTGATGAAGGGAAGAGGATATGAGAGAATAAAAAAAAAAAAAAAAAAAAAGAGATTAAATTCAAAAATGGATTGTTTTCCGGCAGAAAAATAAGCGATGTGATCACCATTGCGAAGATATCCATTTTGGAACATGCCCAAAATATAAATAAATATATTTTCCATTTTGAAAAAAAAATTATGCCTCGCTCCTTTGCATTGCTGATATAAGCTTTGGCTCGAATACTCTGGGAAAGGTACCTTTATATATGGAGATAAATGGAAAGGAAACTTAGCAGGTTTATTAGAGTGCTTCTCTTCTCACCGACATCTACGGCAATTGCCCAAGGCAAAAGCATTGCCTGACGTGATTTCAATGCATTTCTCTAATCCATCTACTTCCTTTAGCTTTGATCTATTAAAATTTATATCACGGACTGGAAAATGTATCTAATCAAAGCAAAATTTTAATCTTCTCATCTGTCGTAGATTTCCATCATCATACTGAGCGATTATAAACGAAAAGTCCATTTGGTTAAATTAACTTAACATAATCTATCTAATAGGAGACCACTAAATCTAAACACCAGTGAATCTAATTTAATGAAATTAAAGTAATTATCCAACATAATCTCTTCCTAGTGAACTCTTAAGTTTTATAAACCTAACTGACCTTGTTTAATGCGTAATTACTTCTAAGTTTTAACATTTCAATCTTGCCGGTTATTATATATATTATTTTCATGAAATGTATTTTTCAGGTTCCTCATGCATCTTTCAAATCTAAACTATTTCCAACTTACTGCTTCTTATTCTTCATCCTGCGGTCGCTTTTACTTCTAACGCGGGTAATTTTCGATGTTTAAAAACTGTACCTTTAAACGCAAGCTAATTTTAGTCTCAATCGAAAAGGCAAATGAAAATCCGTTAAATTTAAATGGCTGAAAATGTTACATTAACCATAGCTATCAGTTTTAGAAATTTTTTATTTTTATACAGCAACTTTCTTTTAAATATATTTCTTTGAGAGAGATCGCATTTTTGTTGCTTAAATTTAGATTTATCTGTTAAATGTGAAGCCCCAGGGAGAATTAATGTTTTTTTCCCTTTTTTTTGCTCTTCCTCTTCCTTCATTCATCCTTCATGTTATGAAATACTGTTGTGAATTTAAAGGCTACACATCTAAAAAGGGCTGCAGAAAAAATTTTTCGCTTTTTTCGCATCAAGCATCTTGAATGTATCAATTACGGTCAAATTAATTCATCGTATTTAGCATTCATATTTTTTTCATCATTACGTTGAATAAATCCTAATAGATATATGTATTGTAAAATAAATTTAAAATATATCGTTTTTTTTTTTTTTTTTTAAGGAAAATAACAATTCTAAAACCTTTGGCATCTACCTTTTCTTCCGAATTCCGCAGTTGCACGCTGCCCTTCCACCAGGTCATGATTGGCTCCGGTCTGGCACCCACTGCTTCGCATTGAATTTTGTACATGGTTTCTGCTGAGAGTGGACGGTTTTCTCCCTTGAGCTTGACCCATAATGGTCTCACTGTTGAAAGAAAAAATATATTTCATATTGTCATTATACATCCAGGAATATCCACTATATTTCCGAAACAATTTGTGATATTTTTGATTTTATGTATTTGTAGTTGCTTACGTTTCAGCTGAAATTTTTTTTAGTTTTTTTAGAAAATGCAGAAGTTCAGTGCAAAAATTCATTATGAGCGTATTAATTGATGGGACTTTCGTAGATATTTAACGTTAACCTAAATTCAAGCATAATTGCTTAAAAAATAAATTTCTGTTGTTCATGTGGTTGAAAAATATTTTTATTATAAGGAGAGAGCGAAATATTTTTTAAGACTTTGGGAATATCTTCACCATTAACTACATCAAGGCGCCATATTTGTCTATCAAATTCGTTTCTTTCTTTCTGAATTTTATATTTTGCAATTTACGTTTTAAATTTCCCACTTTAAGAGCCTTAGCCATCAAAATTTATTAGGTAATGTCGTTTCACTAATAGAAACTCCTGCATTCGGAATTCTAATTTCTAAGTAAAAGGGAAAGATTATCTTTAGATGACAATTAAAATGACATCAAAGGATAAATTTCTTTTCTTGCTTTCAAGAAAGAAATCCGAAGTTCATCCTAAATATTTAAATATAAACGCTGTCCTTTCTTCATTTGCAGCTATGCTCTTCGCTCTGTACTTTTCTATCTTCTTCTTCCTTTGTCTATAGCCCGAAGACTTTTTCATATTCCGCAAGAATCTGCATTATAATTTCTCAGCGCTAAAATACCGAACATGTTATGCTCTAATGAGGTTATAACCTAAATTCTCTATCTACGGTTCTTCTTATTCAGAGAACAAAGCAAATCCTTGAAGTTAAATTAATTTGCCAGTAATAAGTTTGAAATTGATTAACTCTCTAGATTAAAGGCTCAACTTCGATTAATATATTCTAATTTAGGGTTAATTATTTAGATTAATAAACTTACATGATAATTTCACATACAAAATGATCTTTCATCCCTTATTTATCGTATTTTTTTAACAGTGGAATGTTTATTTGCTTCATTATTAATTATAAACCGTTTTTGAATCTTCAGTAATAACTGAAAATTCTAACCTTAAATTTGCTAATAAGAAGTGAACAATTACACTTTATATTTTAGTATTTTGCGGTAGATATAAATTAAGTTGGCTTAAGTTGAAAAGGTCTCTATGACAAGTAGCAAAATACCGGTACTTTCAATTTTCCATTACGAAAAACTGCTAACTTATTTCACGGCCATAAATTATTCGAATGAGCATGTGGTGAATGTTTTGCTGAAGAGAGCTAATTTATGTCCTGCTCCCAAAGACAAATGAGTTTTATTTGGTGGCCCTACTGGAAGTATTAGGAGAAAGGCAGAAAACATAATTTTCTAAACGAAATATTACTTCAGAGTGTGTAATCATATTTCAGAGCTTCTTTGAGTATTATATTTAAATTTTCTTATTTATTTTTGTTATAGACCGTTTCTGCGTGCGGTTTAATGAAATTTCTTTGCCTCAATTAATTAGTGTAAATTATAAAAGTTAATTTCTTTCTCCCGTTTCTTCATTTTCCTTTTCCAGTTTGTAAAATGAGGCTTTATAACGATGGATGAATATAGAGAGAGCATTAAGGGAATCAGATTTAAGCCTGACGCTTAATGCAGAAAATTTAAAAAAAAAAAAAATTTTCATCCACGTTCATATTTGGCCAAATTTTTTAATCTTTCATCATCCAAAATGGGCTTCGTCTCAATTTGCTTAGCCACAGGTGGAAACTTTTATGTAAAGGCAATGCCAGAAAGCAGGAAACATCCTTCGGGGTTGAATTTAGTGAGGAGATTTCTGAAATTGGTAAACAATTTTTTACAATTGTAAGGAATTAATTTTCCTGAAAAAGAAAGGTATCACAGTGTTAAAAAAGGCGCCAGCTTGCCGGATACCTAATCAGCAATGATGAGACAGTTTTATTTTAGCGGCGCCATCGTACATCAGTGAGAAAAGCCTTTCGGGGTAGAAAAAAAAAATCCAACTCCCAAATAAATATCACCTTTCACAGATGACTTTTTTTTTTACCTTCTTCCCATTTAACCATTATGTGAATAATAAGTATCAGGAAGCAAAAAAGAAAAAAACATATTTCTTTTTTTAGATGATACATGGTAAATAACCGAAATGATACATGGTATAACGCAATAGATAAGAATAAATTTAAACAGGTTCAAGCGTATTGAAATTATTAGTTTTTTAAAATATATGCGATACATTATAAATTTCACAAGTAACAAAATTACACTTTTACTTTAAGATTTATGTAGGTGAAAGATACTCAAATTGAACATTGAAGTTTCAGCGCTAAACATTTATTTGTTTTTATGTAAATACAAATTTACGCGTGTTCCACAGTGATTATTAATTAACTGCTTCGTTAATTTCCACCTATAACGCTAACCTAACCTGCTTCGATAGTTTCATTATTCATGTCTGTATCGCTTCTATTGTGTAAAATGTTTCTAAACCGCAAAATGCGCATTAACGAGTCTTGTGCTAATGCTTGGCAGTTGTAATATCATTTGACTCCAATGTAGTAAGTCCTCTTATTAGTAATTTAGGAATTTGTGCAGATACGAAATAGTATACTTTAAATGCAATTTAGCTCTGAATGGAACATTTTTTTGATTATGCATTTGCTGAGATTTTAAGTGTCATTTTAAGACAATTTTCCCATTATATTTTTTCATTTTCCTCTTTCATGGCCGCCGACAATTAATCATCAAAGTCACTTTATCATTCTCTTCATTTTCATATTCCACCGAGTTGGAATTTCATTATGTGCATTTTTTAAAGGACATTTCCACTATTCTCTCATTTTGCTGAGCACAATTGTCTTGTTTCCGGCATTAACGAGATCCCTTCCTTTTTCCAAGCGGGTTGCAGTAAAAAAAAAAAAAAAAAAAAAAAAAAACAGAAGCTGTACAAGAGTGCAAAAATTACCTGCGTCTACAAGCAGAAATTAATAATGGAAAAAAAAACTTTATTCCCGGCGAGCAACCAGATCCATTTTTGTTTTCCATTATTAAAATCGAGATCTTTATTTTTACACGAAATTCAGACGTCAACGTGTAAATAATTTCAACGACAGAACCCGATCAAGAAGTAAATAATGAAACTGATGAACATCGGATAATGCAGAAAGAGTGCTACACTTAAACTTGTTGAACAACTTTTGAAAAGGATCCATATGAATAAAACATGGGGCTAATAAAGTGCAGGAATCAGGGAGGGGTTCTCCATTTCCTCCCTCTTCGCCCCAATCCAACCCCCATCCCAATATCCTTCATCCATTCAATCGATCTATCTCGCTGTCAGCGCTTTACTTTTCAAAGTGACTTTGTTTTCCTACCACGTCACCATTTCCTCAATATCCACTTCAAAATTAAGGTTTTCCCCAGTTGAAAACTAATGAACTGTAATGGCTCTGATTATTTATTCTGCTCAGGTCATAGCAGAGCAAATTCAGCTGCAATAAGCAACTTCATTTTAAAACATTCGGAAGTTATATCCAATCACTCCGGCCAGTGGCTAATTGCGGAGACAAATGCAAAATGTATCTGACAGCATTGTAGACATAATTCAAAAACTATTTAAGCTGGATTTTTTTCAGCCAGGTTTAGAATTTTTGAGTTTAGAGAATGAGCGTCGCATTGTTATTTCATCGAATTATTGTTGTATTTTAAGTCTTTAATTAAAAAAAATAAAAATATTATATCATTAAGCCGTTGCATCAACTGCTATTTTAGCGCCCCTGAAATTTCTCACTCTTGATCAAGTGCGACTTTTGAAAATGAATGTAATTTTTAATGTTTTACTTTGTTAATCCTTGTTACGAAATCCTTCTATTTATTAACATTAAAAAAATGAATAAAAATAGGGTTTGCTGCCAATGAAAAATTATTCACGTTTCCTTCAGCACTTGCCAGGTTTTAAATTTTTCCCCTTTTGTACGGGGTATTTCAGTTGGACGTTAGTTAGTTATAAATGAAATTTCGGAAAAATCTTTCCTAAGGGAAAGCAGCTGACCGCAGAAAAAGGAAAAATAATTTTCTTTTTCAAATAATAATAAAATTGAAGAGAAAGCGAAAACCGTTAATAAAATGTTGGTCCAGAGCAATCAAAACAAATAGAGCAAAAACATTTATGCTGATTGCTTCAAACATTTATGCTGATTGCTTCGTTACTTAGAGTTATCCTTTCGACTATCGCTGTTGCGTTTGGGTATATCCTGCCATCCATTATCCAAAAAGATTTTATTATGTTTTCTGAATATCTTGTGGTCTTGTCCCAACAATTACGTGGTGCCGAAAGCGTTTGCTCTAATCTTTCACATACGACTACGCAACTTTCCCAATGTCCGATTCGCGAGAGGGGAGACCTGTAATATGCTCAACGTTCCTGAAAATTACTCCATTTGAAAGAATATCTGTTAATGCAGATGGAGTGAGGTATATCCGAGAGGAAAAGCAAAGTTCCGTTTCTGGAAAACAATGACAGCGGTTACGGTGGAGGAGCTTGAGTGAAAAGTGCAAGAATCTTAGGGCTAAGTTTTAAAAAGTGGCAACTGTAGAACTCTCGAGAACACAATGAAAATGATTTCATCCTCCATCATTTTGTGGTGTTCTCAACTTCTATTATCTAACTTAAGTAAAATTTAATTTAAATGAGTTATGTCTCTCCTGCGAGACCCTTGCACTGCAAATAATTTAACTATATTTGAAATAATGATAGTTTGACAAAAATAAAAGAGCAAGAAATTGGTTAAAATTAAAATTTCGTCTTCCATCAATATAAAATAGAAAATGGCACATAAAACTGGATAATAAAATAATCACTCGCATGTAGATTTGAAAATCAATTACTAGCAGCTCATAATTCTAAACGTAACATTAATCAAGCTTATTGAAATGGTTAATCTATTGAATATTTAAAACTGTACATGAAGTTAAACTCCCGCATTGTAACTGAAAATTTCCGGTATATTCCCATCCATCGGAATTGTACACAGACGATGTTAGGTATATTTTTTTTTTTTTTAATCTGTTTTTAATAAAAGAGGTTGTTTCTTAAACATGAAAAAGAATACTGTACTTGCACTGGCAGCAGTTGAAATAGTTCGACACTTTTGCTTTTCCAATGCATTGGTTTACCCACATCTCCAAAAAGGCAGAATCGAAGAATTTTGGGCAAATAAGAATGAAATTAGTCCGGGCCAGTTGTTAGGATTACAGATTATCGAGAAGCCACACTAAAGGGAGATGCATAGTTTGAAGAAAAGGGAAAACACCCTGGGAAACACGTAGGAAAGGACGAAAGGAGTAACTAAACAATGAAAGTTTTCCCAACCTTCTTGGTTTCGTCATTACCATCGAAAACTTGTTCTATTAACTTCCTGTTTTACGCCCTCCGCTTTTATATTTTGGCTTCCTAAATTTCTAACCTCTTTGAAATGATCGTCAACCTAATTTCAATTATATATTGGAATCGACTCATTTTATGTGAAATGAAAAAAAAAGAAGCATTTTTCAAAGGAGAAAAAAGTAATTTTTTGCCGGGTAAAAGGAGGTAATGTGATGGCATTCATTACATTTTCAAGTAGTGAAAAGCATTTAGTTTGGGGAAAACTGGTGAATTAACTTATTCGATTTGAGTTTTCCTAAAAAGTGATGATCAAAAATGAATTTCAAAAGTTCAGCCAAAATCATTTTATTTCATTTTTTACAAAATGAAAAAAAAAATTATATATACAAATTCTAAAGAGAGAAAAATAACGGGGGTTTCGGCTCGAAACGTTGAATAAAAATTTTAGCTGGAAGTCATATTTCATGTAAAACGCATAACCCATCAGGCAGCAAAAGGAAAAAATGGAAAATCTTTTCCTGATTTTAATTCATTTGGATATGGTAATCTCAATTTGTTTGTATTAAAAGGCGTTTTCATTTATGATGCAGTTCAATTGGCCACATTTTTACTATTTCCCATTATTCACGAATATAATATTTTTCGCCCATTTTTTTTTTTGGCGGCAACTTTGAATTATTTTCCTATTTTTCATCCGAAGATTCACTGATGCAGATGAAATTAAGATAAAACCTTCGGTTCCAAGCTCCAACAAAGATTTTATTACAACCTTTTAACCATAAAAAGGGATATCTTATAGAATTACTTAATTTTCATTTGACTCCTCTTTGCTCAACATTTTTCTATTTGAAAGCATAATAAAGCTGTAGGAAAAATTTATTTGTTAAGATAAAGTAGATTATCCAAAAATTATGCGATGTTAAACAACATGTCGGTCGGTCAGAATCAGTGTTACTAGGAGATTATTTATTTATTTATTTATTTTTTTTTTCATTTTCGATTGGGAACTGCACAAAATTATATTCTTAAATTGAGGATACCTATTTTAAGCGGCATATATAGGTCTTCTTCACAAAATTTAATAGTCGTGGTCGATTTCTATAGCGAAAATTCTTTTAAAAATAAAATATGAATTTTTTTAAAATTCTTTTTATTTTTAAAGGGTTATTCTTTACAAAAAGGAAAAAAATTGCATATTTTTTTTTCCTTTCGTTTCGAAAAAGAAAATGCGAAATATTTCGAGATATGAAACTAAATTTGAAAGGCGACAAAAAGAATTTTCCAATTATCTATGTTATTTATCTGGATAGAAAAGCACAAAAGGTTGGAAAATGATTGTTCTCTTTTGGAATTTTCTTTTTCTGAGAATATCAAATGCCACGGGCCAGAGGCAACTTGTCTGAATTCTCATAGAGGTCATATTAATAGTTGACAGGCTGAAAAAGAAAAGTGTTTTTGAATTTAGTAGCCTCTATTTTTTAAATTTAATCATTTTTCAGCTCTTTGCTGGTTTTCTCTATGGACGGTAAAGGTTAAATACCTTTGTAATTTGTTAACTTTTAATTTGTGTCTTTCACAAAGATCTACCAAATGTTTTTTTGAGTTAGAAGAAAAGATATTTTGAAATTGCAGGAAATGATTTAAATTTTGAGTTAACATTGTGCTGCAGGCATATATTTCCAAATGCGTTGTTAAAAGGAATGGGAAACGCATTTATATGGGAAAGGACTAAGAATCCCACTTTGATTTGTACGATCTTACTTAACCCGTTGGCTTAATACAAGCTTTAGACATAAAAAGTGGTGAATGTTGTCCATAAATAACTCAATGGGGGATTCAAGAGGGAGAGCTTCCATTCACGAATTATTGCTGTGCCTCGGGAATCTCTTCAAATATTTTTTCTCCATCTTCACTTGGAAAAATTTTCGTTCATCTTTAAGATATTTGATTATCTGCATTTAAGCTTCAAAGAAAAATCTCCATCCAGAAAGTTACTAATCCTGGCCGATATTAGCTTAGCCGACAGAAAATATTTAATTAAAAAAAAAAAATTTTCAGATATGTATTTTGATACATAATGCGAACATTGTTATTAATGAATTACAATCATTATCTGAATTTTTTAGCAGATTCATGTTTCCTAATGAAAATTGCTGACTGAGATTATAAATCGTAATATGAATTTTTTGGTATTTTTTATTTCAATTCAAAATATTGAATTTGTTAGTGCAAAAGAACTAAAACTGATCCTTTAACACTTGAAAAGAGGTTATTATTCAAGTCAAAAATTTATAATCCTGCACATGTCGAAAAAAAAGAAGAAATATGAAATTTTCAAGGAAATTTTCATTTTCCTTTGGTTTTCAGCCTTCGTGCAATCTGCCCCAAATTTATAGTTATTGATTTGGTGTTTTAATAGAAAAGGGTTGTACGAAGATATGAATCGTATTCAGCAACTTTTACTATTTTTATGAAAAAAATATTTTGGACCATTCGTTTGGTCAGCTGCCACAATGCCGTTTCCTTTTCATCTGGTTTTTGCTGAACGTGTTTAAAAATCAATCAGTCACCTTATTTTTAGCTATTTTTCATCCAGTATCCAGTCCTGTATAGTGAGAAAATACTGATTTTCTTTTCACTCTGTTACATTTTGTGAAAGCCTTTATTCCAGTTGATTTTAAAACCGTTTATTCCCCATTTTAGGTTTTTTTTTTATCTCCTCTTATACGTCAGTTTTAGATCAAACATTCTTTTCTTTTTCCTCGGCAATAATTCCATCAAAAACTTATATATTTAATTTATATAGAGTTATAGAAATATTTAATTAAAAATCACTGATTTTTATTGCATTTTTGAGCCATTCAGTTATGCATTGTCAAAATCTTTTATTATAATAATGTTTACTGAAGAATAATACGTTGAAAAATGTGTCTAATTATTTTGCATATAATTATTCTTGAGTTTTGAAAAACGAATAATTTTCTCAGCATTGCAGTGAATCTCACTATGCATTATTCATGGGACTGTAAACATAGAATACAAGAAAAGACAGATTTTAGATAAACATATTATTTATATACAATACTTATATAAAGTTTGACATGACGAACAAAATTATACACTTTGTCAGAAGTCACTCCTTTAAGAATTAACATCCGTAAAGCAGAGTATCAGAAATCAGGTTAATCAATTAGTTGTGACACTTGTCAAATGTCACCGACTAATTGACTGAACAATATTCTATATGTACCGTTTCAAGCACAAATACAATCCAGATATCAGTTTACATTATTCAATTGCATCACGGTTTTATAAAAGGAAGTTGCATCATCTACGTATAAATCGATCCTGCAGTTTATGAAAGTGGTTATTTACATATTATAATACAATAAGAAAGCATATGATAAATTAAAACTCAATTTTAAACAAAAAAAAAAAAGAAATATCTTATTAGTGAAACAGTTTATAAATTTTTCTTTTATAGTAACTGTTATGAATTTTACTGAAAAGAATATTGGACGCAAAAGTCATAATAAAAGGTAAAGTGTATTGCAAATGGTTTTGAACATAATAAAATAATTAGTGATGGAATATTAATGTTTAACAGAACGAAAAATAATTTGATATTGATCCAAAAGAAAAAAAATGTTGATTCATTCAAACGAGGCGAAGTTATAATACTGCTATTTTACAAAAGAGAAAAACGGACAGTCACAAAATTTATCAATATGAAAAATTTGATTATTTAGTTTTATGCAGATTTATAACGTTTGAATTTTTAATTTTGCAGCTGAATATTAATAATGAATGAGACAGAGAGTTGAAAGTTGGAGTAATGTGCATTGCATTAAGCTTCAATTTAAAATAATCACAACAGATATTAAAAATCTGTAAGTGTTGAAGGCATTACTTAGGTAAATACCAAGAGCTGCAGCGAAAGGGAATGAATCTGAGGAGAACATCTCTTTGAAAGAAATTTCGAGGACTCCTCCATTGAGGTATAATCAATTCAAAAATCAATTGTACGCCCCGCATAATATCCATTAAACGACACAAAGGCAATGCCATACCCTGATCAAATCCAGAATTTCATTAAAACTTTTAGATGTAAACTTTTAACAGGATTTCGTCCGGAAGCTTAGGAGCCGAACGAAGATTATAAGCCTTATGTTCAGTAAAATCTTTATCAAAAAATTTAATTTCCATATATGCTACATCCGAAACTATTTTCTTGAAATTTCAGATAAAAATCTTAACGGGTGAAAGCTCAAAATAAAGTGCAAAATATTAAAATTCATTGACTTTCAGATCCTGATCGAGCCTTTTTATTATGACATGGGTGGGACTCATCCTTTTGGCTCTTGAAAACATAAATGTGGAAGCACGTGAGTGAACATTTCGATTTGCGCCGTCATGTACAAACACTTTTTACATGTGTAGCGTGGGGGAAGTAGTTCTGTTCACATTAAGATAGTGGGGTCCTCAATTAAAATTTAAACCATCGTTCCGCGATCATTTTACAATCACACTCCATCAAAAGAAATTATTAACATTAAATGAGCGGGGAATAAAAATGAGAGAATTCGTCGATCAGCATGGGAGTTCGTTCGGTTTTTCCTTTTTTTCCGGGACTCGACGCCGGCATTTTGAATTTCTGTTTTCCGTTTGACGACGGCTTCGAGTACGAATTCCGTGATTAAAATTATTTAGGAACGTTGTTACACTTATGAGGTTGAAAATTAAATTTACTTTGAATTCAATTGTGAAAGTATCTTTTTATTGCTGTCAAAGCTCCTTTCGCCTTCTCCTTTTAATGCCGAAGTAATTGACATTGCGGTTGCACAGGGATCCTTTTACGTAGGAAACCATCACGAAATCCAATCCGAATAAACAGATGAAATGGGCATCTTTTTAAGATATCGCTTTCCGGTTTTCTTTTACATCATTTGAATTTGTGTTTTTCTGCTTAACTCGAGTGGTTCACAAGCAGATTGATGATAATATTTTCAGTAGCCGTGCACATTTGACAATACGAAAACTTGAATTGTAGTTTGACTTTGCCTTCTTAAGCATTTTATTCATTTGTAGATGCCTTAAGCTAATTAATCATTTCTGTTTATTCTGTCTATCAGATTATTTCTCTCCTCGGGCTTCTTTTCGGCGACCTCCCGGATTCATTCCTTTAGCATTGATTATAATGAAATTCATCAGTCGTCCAAAAGATTTCCCAGAAGGTTCTCAACCGACAGAATAGGTTAAGAACTAATCTTAAAATCGCATTCAGGGAGACTGTCTTTAACTTTGTCAGGTGCTTTCTCTCCGTAAAATTTAATTATTGCACTCCATTAGCTTAATGGATTTATTTAATTTAAATGGAGAAAAAAAATTAAGTTGATTGTCAACCCTTCTACTACTCGTGGGCGAACAAAGTTCACATTCAAAACTTTGGGAATAAAAAGAGAGAAGAAGAACAAGAGGAGGATCCAGAAAGGCAGATTCCCGGTTTTCTTGTTCCCTCAATTAACCGCAATAATAGGGGCAAAAGGGAAACAAAAGGAGACGGACGAAACAAGAAGAAATTCTCATTTTGGACGTGCGCTGGACATACTGGAAAATAGTTTTATCTTCATTAGAGTTTCTTTTAATACTGGAAAAGCGGGGCTTTCCCCATTTGTATATTAGCTCCGAGGCTTAACTTTCTAAGCCTCGACGCATTGCGAACTCTTGTTTCCGCCCGAATTAAAGGATATACATTGTCAAGTAAGGATTACTACTTCCCAAACATTTTTCCAGACTTTTCCCGTTTGATTTGGGTTAATAACAAAAAGGAAAATTTTGCGTTTTTCCTTTTTTCCGGTTTCTCCAAAATCTCCTATACGGTTCCTCAATTGACCATTTTTTAAGCCTTGGTTTCCAATCCGGCCTAAATAAACGAAAATTCAGCAGGCAAATCTTTTCATTTTAAATCCGAACGATTCATGAAGGTTAATGCTGGAATAACGAACCTTTCTTATTGTTGCCGACCGACCGATCTACTTTTCTAACGTTTTCAACGCTCACTTTTACCTAAATACTAGTAGTAGTACATTTTTCCGGAGTTCTTTTGTTACTTGAAATTTTACATTTTCCAACCTCGTAAGAACGATTATCTCTTTTGAATCAAGGATGCGCATTCATAAAGAAGAATAGGATTTCTGTTTGGGGGGGGGGTTTTTCAAAAAAGTCATTCCTGAAGGGTGAACGGGAACCGGTTAAGATTGCCATTAGCGCAAGAAACCAATGAAATGACAAAAGTAAGCAAACAATACGTTAATAGCATTGTATTTGCTGAACCTATCCCGCATAATAAAACTCGGTGTCCCTTCTGTTATTCTAAAAAATATCCGAAGGAGGACAGTCAAAAAAATAAAAAGCTTTTGCTTGTTTTCAGTTTCGCTGTCATTTTCGAAAGATGAAATGAAATATTTCGTGACCTAAGACCAGTTATGGGATCATTTGTTATCCTAACAGTGCCTGCTTAAGCTTTCAGCCAACATTTGACACCATATATTAACATTTTTGACAGTCGAGATGGTGATTCCTTCCCTAGCTGACAACTGCTCCGTGAAGAAGGCCAAAGGGTTGATTCAATTAACATATTTCAGACGACTTTGAAGGAAACATCTCCCAAATGACGAGATATGCCTTAGTCTAGATAGGATTTTGCATGCTTTCCAAGTCCTCCTTGCTGTTTAACCAGGTCAGGTTCATAACCTCATATGTGAAAACCTTCGGATATTTCGATTCAACTTTTTCCATTTCAGAATTCCTCTTTATTAAGTTTTAAATGAAATGATGATGATGCTAACAATCGAACTCCGTAAAAACGTTATTTTCCGTTAATTATCCAAACTAGCTGCATTATATGTGATTTATCCTTTACCCAGACTTCCTCTTTCTTTTAGGTATTTGAACAAAAGGAGGGAGAAACAAATACAAAGGACAGATAAGAATTTAAATAGGAACCATTTAAAATAAATCCAAATGATTCACTCGTTCAACGTGAATTTAAGGAAGGTTTTAAGTAACAAAAGAGAGATTTTATCTGCTGCCACGTAGCAACAATTTCCAGACCCGATAAAGTGCATCTCTCGAATTTCGCCCGGAGATTAGCCTCTTTGGTACTTCGTGATTATCTACCTTGAAGGTTGGCATCTGTTTTCCTGAAAATCGTTTCTTTCTGCTGAATTCGATTACGTTCGGAAGGGAAATGATCCTGGTTAATATTCATGGATGCAAAGCAAGTTGGAATTTTGCTTTTTGAAATCATCCGAATTCAACTGAGACTCGGATGCCGAGAAACTCAAAGAGCAAACAGAAGTTCATAATTTACAATGTTTAAATGTCTGATTATCATTGTTATTATTAAAAAAAAAAAAAAAAAAAAAAAAAAAATGAATCATGTGCTCCTCCACTCTTCAATTTGCTGTTTTAATACAGCAATTATATATTGTTCCAGTTTCAGCTAATATCCATCTGCCCTTTGCCCAGACCACGATTTACATAAGGACAAATATTTAACTGAATTTAGTTTTCAAAAGACCAGAATGTTATTTTGGAAGAAACGGTCACTTAATATAACCGGAAGCTGTTGTATATACGTTCTTCAACAATGACGGGCAGACCATACGTTAAATCCTTCACGAAATAGTTTTTTTGCGTTTTCCAATATCGCAATTTGCTTCTCTATGAAAATTTGTTTAATCCCCAAGATCTTTTCCATTCGTTTCCAATTATCCTTTCCCAAAATAAATATTTATTTATCCGAGAAGTTTCTCTTCTCATTCGATAAATTGAAATTTTGATTTTAAGAATTCTCCGGCAGAATTTTTGAATTTTTCGCTTTATCTCTACCGTCGCCGATTTACGATTTGAATTTACCGTTGAGAGGTAATTGAACCCATGCAATCATGTATGATATCGAGCTGTAATTAATCCGGTTCCGAAATGTGTATTCCATGATAAATTATTATTGGGCCCGATTGTGGGCTCGCTTCCGAGCACGTTTAATTGGATGTCATTTTTTGATTTTTGCCCGCGATTGAAAAAGAATGCGTCAAGCAGGCATTCTTCGATTTCGGACATCAAATTTCGACCATCCCCTCGTGCCAAAGATTGATTCTCTTTTGGAACTGCAAAACAAAAACTTTTGGCAAGTTTGCCACACATCAATTTCATCAATCGTCATTTATTTTGTCTTTAAAGTATAAGATTTCCTGAAGTTGAGCCAACGTTTTTACCATCATCAAACTACTTCGCTCCGAAGCAACTTAAATAAACGTTGAAAAGCAGATAAATTTATCCAACCAAATTTTTTTTTTTTTTTTTTTTTTTACATTTCGCTCTTGAATCGAAAAATTTTCCCCATTTTTATAGTTCGTAGGCACTTACAATATTTATAGTAACAACAAGGAGGTTCATAAAATCCATTAATACCGAAATTATTATTCAAATATAATGATCTCATTTTTATCATATGCCGCGTTATTAATATGTCATTAATTTTTTTAATGAATTTTTTATAAATATATTTAATAAAAATATAATCTATCTCTTCCGGATAAACTAAGGGAAAAACCTCTATTGAATATGGGAGCGATTTTTGCTGAGATCGGAATAAAAAAGGCTTAGCCTATGGAAAAAAGCATTATCCAAACTCATTGATGCAGCATTGTTTTACACATTCATGTAGATAAAACGTGGGAGGGCCATTGTTTTGTACGTTCCACAATGGACATTGGCATAACAAGAAGCGTAATCGCATCATCTGTCCGTATATTTACATATACGTAAATGCACATAATGCGCAACCAAAGTGGCCTCCACATTTGATTTATACGCTCAGGAATTCAATAATGAAACCGAATTTTCCGCAATCGAAATGATCAATCATTTCGTGATAGATGATTATTACGTATTTTCATTTTGGAATTCACCACGAATGCTTTTGTTTCTTGTATACGGACATTTTTTTTTTCGCATTTCCGACGGGATCGCAAGTTTCGGTGGCCATTCCTGCGGGGAGGAATTTCCACCCTTGTCCCTTGTTGAAAGATATTCCAGAGTGTCATGGCGATTCCACAAGATTCAAGGTGCGAGGAATTGAGGCTCGGGCTGCAAAAGCGCGAGAAAAGTTTAAAAAATTAAGTTAAACGCGGGAAACCGCGTGAAGATGCTTGCAGATATGAAGTCAAAGGGGCTGGTCTGGCGGGGGTACGGAAATTCGAAATCGATAAATCAGGTATCAGTTGAAAATTTTCAGCAGAAATATAGTGAAGTCGTTTAATATCTTTTTTATTTTAAAAGTTCAGGTTTAAAAATGTGGATTCGCAGATCAGTTTCACGTTTGCTGTCGCGGTTTTATTTTATTTTTTTTTTTCTTAAGATATCGCTTTAGACTCTAAACATTCGGATGCTTCGTGAAGAAATTATGCAAATATAAATACATGAATATGCTATTAGTCATTTATGAGCAGAGGCAAATGAAAATGCATAAGAAAGTTCCTTTTCTTACCTTTTGCGTTTTCTGCGGTGATATAGTTCTCGTTTTGCGAAACGAACCTATTGAAAAATGTATCGAATAAAGGTCGGGGAACTTTGGAAAATTTTGCTCCCGCAATTTCAGCAGAATTTTTCATTTGTTTGAAAAAGTTTTTGAAATATCCGCAAACAACTCCAAAACGTGGCTTACGTTTTGACAATAATTTTCTAGTAGTAAATTTTTTTTTTTTTTTTTTTTAACATTTTTGGATTCTCAACAGTTTTTGACGTGGAATCTTTTCTTTCCTGGCCACCAAATGCTCGTCCTCCCTCGTGCCACTTCATCTGTTGGGAACGAAGGAGAGGGCTTTTCGAGCATGTGTATCACTCGGAAATGAATGATCAATTTATTCCCCTTTTCTAAGGGACGCTACTGTAGGATTAGTGATTTTTTCCAAGAGACAAATTAAAAAAAGAAACACCACATTTATTAAGGGAAGTTTTTCAATGATTAGCATACGTAAAACGAATATCGATTTTCTAATATTTTTCCCCTCCTGATAATTATGTTTTTTTTTTATAACATTCTATTGACAAGAAATTTTAAATTACACCCTCAGTCCTCAGCTTTGCATTCATTTATGAAAAGGAATGATTGACAAGTAGCTTCACATTTTTTACTTCCAACAATTTCCTTTTACGCCGAAATTTATGCGTTATTTATCCTTTTATACTCTGTATTTTCATAAAATTTTTATTAACTTGAACAATTCGATTCGAAAATCTAAATTGTGTCATAAAATTTCCATAAATCAAAATAAATCGCATAAAGGTTTGTGGCATAATTTCGGAATTAGGGAGGATAGAAAGAGACCGAAATGGCATTTTTAGAACGTTAAAAAACAATCCGACGCAGCACGAAATAAGGCGTCATTTTTAAGGTTTCGAAAAGTGTAGTTCATTATTTCGAGATCTCGTTGAATTGCATCGTCTGAGTTTTTAAATTTTAACGTCGGCTCTGTATTCGTCCCATGCAGATATTTCCGTGCTGCAGTGCTGTTGATGGGAACATCTTCTATGTGAATCCCCTCGAAGAAGGTTCTTCCGATACGTGATTTTAATTCTTATGAACTTCTTGTTTTTTTTTTTTTTCCTTGTTCCGTAATGCCATTTATTACCTTTTCCTCACTGCTTATTTTATTCATTATCTTCTTTGTCCCTCGTTCTCAAGAGAAAACTGTCGCAGCGTTAACTTTCCGCCTGTAATTTTTTTTTTTTTTTTTTTTTTTTTAAAGAAAAGGAAAGTAAACATCTTTCCTGAATTTCTAAGTAAAATTCATTACTACAAAAAAGTAATGAAAATTTATTTTTTTTCTACTTCTTTTTCCTGAAACGGGTTGGTTATCATCACGTTTTTACCCTTTTATATTTTCCTCTGTCATATCCTTCTCTTATCTATGTGAACGACTGGCAAATTCATTTGTCGACATATATATAGCGTACAGATATCCAGAGTTTTCAGGCTCGAGAGTGGAAACTTTTTAGGGTATCTCAATATTGATCGAACAGTGTCAATTTCGGTTTCAGCTCTGGTTATTCATTTATTATGGTTGAATTTATTTTCAATCTACGCTGGAGTAAAGTCCATTATTAAGCATTAACAGTGGCCGTCATAAAAAAAAAAATAACGGTTAATAATTCTTAATTGCGCATATTTGGGATGTTAAGTTCATTTACCTAAGATTAATTTTTCGCTGGAAAATAAAGTTATTGGAGATTGCTGGATATAAGGTTAATGAGACTGCTGGATATCGAAAATATTGGGCAGTTCCGTTAAGCTTTCATTCTCTGGAGAAAGAGAGAGAGAAAAAAAAAAAAAAAAAAAGAGATTTTAGTTCGTAAACGAAAACCGATGCCGAATTCCACTAATTAACCAAACCTGTAATTACCATGTAGTTACCCTTATGAATATTCAACAGATTTAGGGTGAACTCATTAATCAGGAATTGCCTTACTGCTTTCGAAGCTCCTCTCTTGTCCTCCCGAATGCTTCCATTGCAAACAATGACGAAAAACTCTTTTCACGACAAATGCAATTTGTAGACTTCGTAAGGAACTACATTTTGGGGAGCTGGAACATTGATAGCGACATACGTTTCTGCAAAATCATTGCCATTCGCCCGAGTTTCAATTCCAAAAGATGGAATTTGAACTAACTCATTTCCCTCCATTTTAAGACCCAAACGCTGGTGGCTTTCATTTAAAAAAATAACCGAATTTCTGTTTAATGCCATCTGTTTTTGATACATTTTAATAATCAGACATGTAATTTTCGACAATCGCCTAAAATTTCCGTAAAATACAGAAAATCTTAAATTATGAGAGCTAAGTCACAAGAAAATTCGTAAAAAGATAAATTCTTAATTTAATAGGTTAAACCGTAGGTAGTCTTCGTGGATCATTGGATGTGGACATTCTTTGTTGGTAAACTCTCCGTCTGTGTTCGGCTGAGCGTAGCACTCAGCATGTTGCATTTGGAGCATCATTTTTTATGTTTGTGGCAGATTTTGGGGCAAATAACAGGGAGAGAAATGGAGAGATGGAAAAGGATGGATCTTTATTTTTTTTTTTTTCTTTTCAGATCCTTCCTACTTGTCGTGTGTCGGAAAACAAATATTATTTCAACATGTATTTACCCAATTACGAGAGTTAAAATCATATCAAAAGCTTTTTGCTTCTTTTTTTTTACTTAAAACATACAGAAAAGGAAGAAGTGGAATGGAGAAAATAAACTTCTAAAGGGCAGCGGCGATTCTTCGGAAAGTTGGAAATATCTTTGCTCTTTTCACATCTTCTGGAAAGAGGAATATTAAAAAAAATCCTGTTCAGACATCGTTTGGCATAATAAAAATATGCTTTGAATTAGGCATGAGTAAATTGTACGGATGGAAAAAAAATTCTCTGCATTGTAATGAGAGTGAGGGTTACCTAAAACCAGTTTTACAAAGCTTCGAAAACAAAAAAGAAAAGACAGTCCAATATCAAAAGATGCTTTTCTATAGGGCTTCAGCTCACGAAACAATGGAAACTTCATTTCAATTCGAAATGTCCGAGCCAATTACTTCTATTTCTAAAGATTGTTTCTTAACATTTTAAGGTTTCTGTCCTTCCCTCTTTTGACAAGAAACATACTCAAAACCTGCTCTCAGTTTGCTTCAATGATGCTTTCTTTCAATTAAAAACCCTCCTTAGAAATTATATTCTGAACAAGTTTAATTGGTGAAGCATTCTTCTATTGTTGTAACATTGCTACGTGGAAAGTCACTCAGAGCTGATTTTCTTGTTGTTACTTATATAATAATTTAAAAATGTCCCAAAATTTATTTATTTTTTTTTCAGCAAAATCTATTTCGATTTCCCGGTTTTCATTGATCGGAAATGTGCTAAGGGATTGAAACCGATGGAATTTTCAACTTAGTAATTGACTTTAAAACATCCAAACTTGACATTTGGTTTTGAGTTGAATCTTAAATATTAATTTAGAATTATCATGATTTTAGATGTATGGAATTTTTAACTTTTTCAATGAGATTAATTCGTTTGTGAGCTAAGAATAAGCATAACTGTTATTTCTTCTAAAATTTAGACAAATTTTGAAAATTAGTGAATGAATGGTGTGATTACTCAAATTGTTCACACTTAAATTTTTCTTTTTATTCGATAATAAGAGATTTTTTTCTGAAAAAGAAAAATTACAATAGAACACAATTAGGAATTATGTTCTCTTCCTTTTTATTGTTGGGAGGTGTCTTCATAGGTATTAAAGAGACCTCCCACTGACGATTGTAAAAGGTTTGCAACTTCGAGATTCTCAAAGAGGATTGAGCTCTTGAAGGATTTCAACAAAAAGACATAACTTTCTAAAGCTTTCATTTCTTTTCATCTCAGACAATGTACAATTGTTTAAATCTTAACTCCTTTACGTGTATGATGTAACATTTTGATTGAAACATTTGTAATTTTTATAGACCCAGGTTAAAAATGGCATTATCACACAGCAATGTACGCATGAATATATGTTTTACAGGTATAAATATAGTTTCGTAAAATTAATGTAAGGAATTAAAAAAAAAGTAAAATTTTACTTTCTGGAATAATGTTCTTTCTGGACATAATTTGGTACTTTGAATTAAACTGCAAAGTGCTCATTCGGAAAATTTAGTACATTCTCCGCTTACTGCTTTATGTTTTCGGAATTGAAGCTGATTACTGGAAAATTATGAATGGATTTTCCGTTTCAAATTAAAATAATGTAGGATAGATCCGTTCTCATGCATTCTCCCGCTCAGGTAAAAATTTATTAGCCAAAAGAATAACGTAAATGAAACAGAGCTTGAGGCCAAAGCCTTTTCAAGCTTTTTACTCATTTTTACTTAGCTTAAAAATTGTTTAAATTGTCGGCCACAAGGGAATGAGCGGAGATGTCAACTCTACTGCTTGCAGGTACGTTCATCAAGGTTCGATCAATCTTCATTGTACTTACGGTTAATGTCGATGGTTATAGCGCTTGATATGGGCGCTATTATGTTATTGTTTGAAGCTTGACACGTAAAAACGATATTAAGGTATTGCCGACTTAGACTCTCCAGTCGCAGCACGTTTTTCACCGTTTTCGGGGAAACTTGCTCGTATTGGTCGTCGATGAGTGCGTTTTCCAGCCACCAGGACACCCGCGGACCCGGTCGCCCGCCGGTTGCCAAACAGGTTATTTCTACGTTGGATCCCTCATTATATGGCCCCATCATGTAGTGGGGAATGTGGTGGCCTTTTTCGTCCACTATGCTTATTCTCTCTGGCGGAACTGGAAAAAAAAAAAAAAAATGATCGTGATTGCGGCAGCATTTTGTCTGTTGCATATTTTGCAGTGAGATCTTCCGCCCGTCAGGAAGTTTTCTGGAAAAAGGAAAAATGTTTGTCATCAAATCTATTTTCATCTAAGTCATGTGTGTCAATCTATGTCATTCATTTATTTATTTTTTTTTTCTCTTTTCCATTTCTGCCGAAAGGCTAAAACTTTCAGAGATCGAACCTTCTCTTTCAAAATCAAACTAAAAAAAAAAAAATTTTTTTTGTTTAATTAAAATAATTTGGTTTTATGAAAATTTATATTGAGTTCATTTGGCCTTTTTTCAGGTTGGTTTCCCGGATTGGGGCAATTAAATCCGTATTTGAATTTGACGAGGCGAAAAATTGAAAATGCGTGTCACGTATCGTCACGCAAACCTCATTTGAAATATAATTTTATTATGCAAAAGCTTCAGCTGTTGTTGAAGTTACTTAAACGAGGAGATTAAACGAGGAATCTTTTTCGAGCCTAGATTAAGGTACAAGGCGGACCTCTTTTACAAAACTTCTCACTTTGGTTGATTTGATTTATTTTGACCCGTGGTTAAGATGAATATGAAATGCATATGAAATCCAAAAGATGATCATGCGTGACATCCAAATATAAGGCAGAACTTGATGATGTTAATTCTACAAATGTAAAAAAAAATATATTGAATGCACATTATAAAAATGTTCTCCTAATTATTATTGAAGTGACACCGATCAAATGCGTTTTCTACCTCCATTTTACCGTCCGGAATCCGCTGAATAAGTTTTAAATAGAAGGAAATTTCACAGTTGTTTTATTTGCCTCGCAGAGACCCAGCAGCAAGCATTTTCTTTACCCCCGGGAAGGAAGTCTTTAGTGTGAAAATAAGTTTAGTGGTATTGTCAAGAATTAGGGAAGTTTTCACGGGTTCGGGTCACGTAATGAACCCTTCGGCAAAGGCATCACCGATTAGGGCCAAAATAAATTGGAATGATGCTGACATGACTGTTGACATTGCCGCTCGAATGTTATCCAACTTTTGCCGTTTCCGAAGGAAGAAAACTTTTCCCGGGCCTGGCGGAATTTGCAGTCACGTAAGGAATCAAAATTACGATCGGGAAAAGGATTCGATACCGTCTGTGTATCGGGTATTTTACCGTCAGTTTTCCATTGGCGAGGCTCTCCGGGCCAGGTTTCAGCAGTCAAAGGGTGACACACGCGGCTGGAGAGAGGAGAAGAAGAAGAAGAAAGGAAAAAAAAAAGGAAAAACTGAGGGACAGATCGGCAGTGCAATGATTCGATATCATTGCGAGGAGCTCCATTAACACTCTCTCTTGAAAGCGCTGTGGTGATTGAATAAAGCGCAAGCTGAAATGAAATTGTGAGGAGTTTGATCTTTTTCCAAATGCTTTCCTCATTCCTATTCCTAACGCCCTTTTGTTAGTTTCATTTCTCCGCTTCTGGAATCTTTTCCAAGATTATCCAGTCATTTCCAAATACGATTCCATTTCCTCTCTTAGAATATAAAAAAAAAAAAAAAAACTTATTTTTACGGTCTATTTTCGAGTTTAAACGTTTCTCAAACTTACTCTTAATTTGCTTCTCAAACTTTGTTTCATTCACCGCGTCGTTTCAAATAATTGTTATTCAGCAGTCATTCTTCATTCCCATTTCTCCAGCATCATCAGTTTCGAATAGGGAAAGTGTGATTTTGACTTTTCTCCCGGAATTTCCCTACATCCCGTAACACTTCGCATTCCTTTAATTAGGTAAATTATCCTCTCTTTCTCCCCCGTCCGATTTAAATTTTGCCCTCAAAATCAGCGCCAAGCTTTATTTATTATTCTGGTTTTTTTTTTTTTTAATTTTGTTGAAAGGCTGAAAACTAAATTTGCTTTCAATTTCGGCGACGGAGCTTTTTTTCGCCTGCAGTGGTCACTGGAAATCCGCCCCAAAAGATGTAGTTCCATTCGCTGTCGGTCTCTTTCACCAGCGCAGCAACGCATTTTTCTTTTTCGTTTTTTTTAAAATGCCGATTGTTTAAAGGGGGGAAAAAAGGTACCGAAATCATTCCGCAGACTCGAAATTCATGCGCAAGGATGCAGACGTTTTATGCCTACGAGCGTTGCGCCGAACAATTTTCAAAAGGGGAAAAGAATTTTTCGGGAAAATTACAAATTTTACATCCCGAATCGGAGGAGGCAATAAAAACTTATGAAAATGTTTGCGGACTAAAAACGGGAACGGTATTTGTCTAAAAAGTGACGAGTTTCAAAACTTGCCTTTCTCCCCGTAAATTTATCCGGTGCAAAGAGTGCCGGATAACAACATTAGATGAGGAAAAAAGGGCAAATAGGATGCGTCAAGAATTATTGGAGCGCGGTGATGTGAGCGACACTGACAGCACTCACTCTAAAAGGTGCTTCAATTTCGATTATTCCATCCCGTTTCGAAGGAGAGCGAAGACAGCAGCGAGGATGGCAGCAGGAGTTTGAGAGACCGCTTAAAAACTTCCACAGGTTCCCGTTCCTGGCGGAATTCTGCCAAGAATTGAGGATGAAGGTTAGAAAATGAGGAGAATTAGTGAAAAAAAAAAAAAAAACTTTACCTTTTTTCCTCCAGTTTTCAACTTCTTACACTAAATGTAAACACCTTTAGAAAAATATTTTTCCCTCCACGTTTTCCCATACGTTAGAAGCAAAATTTTAAATGTAAATTGAATAACAATTAGATGCGTTAAACGTTGAAATGACATGCATAAAAGTAATGCATCAGCTTTTCGAAGAATCGTTTTTTGAATCCTCTTATCCATGTAACCTGATAGGAAGGTAACCCATATTCACAATGTTAAGAAATTATTATAGAAAGTAATATGAAAATATAACCCCAGTGTTGAAAATAATTACTTTCCCCCTTCAGGAACCATCGCTTACTTCACAAAACTTCACTTTCCGACACATGTTCACATTCCGTTTGGTCATCATTTCATTAATATGCGATCTCTTACTAAACGATAACTGTAATAATTTAAACTAAATGACCCATTTAAACGAAAATGTTTAACATAAATGCTTTTAATTATCTCACCGATAATTAAAAGGAGTTTTATGTTGAAAATATAAATTAAATAAAAAAAAAAAAAAAAAGGTTTCTCATGGATAATGATATCGATAAAAGGCACGAAAGGTTCAAACAGGCATGAGGTGGAGAGGGGACGGCTTGGGGATGCCGTAGAATATTACTCCTCCTGTTGTTAAAGCAGAAAAACCTCTATTAATTTTCCACATTATCACGGGAGCGAGGAGGAGGACCACGGCCGTGGTCCATGGCTCCATCCAAACGATCTCGTTTATCACTCCGTGAAATAGCAAATTCGAAAAACGCACTTTTCCATCCCTCCTGCAGAGTTTTAATACACTCTCGTTTGCTGAAATAAATTGCTTCCACGCAAACCACGGACAGGTCCGAACGGAGGAAAAAAGAATGGAAGATCAAAAAATCATTATTAGATGTCAAGAGATCATCTTTTTTTTTTTTTTTTTTTTTTTTTTTTTTTTTTTTTTTGCAGGATTCATAGGCAGCTAACTTTTTGAATCAAATAACGAGTTGAAGTACAATGAAAGTATAATAATTTCTTTGCATCGGATCATTTTGCAAATTGAAAAAAGGATGGCTTCCCGCAACCCGATTGCCATTTGCATAATATCGAAATGAAAATGCTATTCACACGTCTAACATTCACTGGCAAATTAAAAAAAAAAAAAAAAAAAAAAAAAAAAAAAAAAAAAAAAAAAGCAAGCTATGTTACGACACACAAAATTTAGGGTATTTCCTTTGGATTTCTCCAAACATTAACAAAGTCAATCTCCAGGCATATTAAACGGGGAAAAACTTTAAACTCTGTAGTGGAAAAAAGGAAATGTTTTGCTTTCTTCATTTTTTTTTTTTATACAGGTACAATTTTTATATTTTCATCATGTTCAACTCGCACATCCCCGAATGTAAATGGTTTCATGCGAAGAAATGATACAGCCTTTTTTTTTTTTTTTTTTTTTTTTTTTTTTTTTTTTTTTTTTTTTTTTTTTTTTTTTTTTTTAATAGATCAAATAAAAATGTACAGTTGAAAAACGATAGGAATTTAGTATTGAAAGGGTGGAAAATTTTTATATACCATCTAAGTGCATAAGCTGTGGAGATTAAACAGGATTTAAAGCGTTGGCCAAAACTTTTCCAGCGGGTCTAAAAGGAGAAAATTTTCATGGAATTATTCTTTGATGGAAATGAGGAAACTGAAAATAATATGACCTGTTAAATAGAGAGAGAGGACCTTACATATTTGATCGCATTACCCACGAGGAAAACAACATGTGAACGGTTTTAATGAACTAACATCGGCATAGATTTAAATGTGTAAGCATGCATTAGGGATTTAATTTAAGGCTTCAAAACATTTGTGAGATGTCTCCCCGGTCCGAATTTGGAAGTGGCGTATAACTGACGGACAAAGTGTATGTGGATAATTATGGTAAAATGAAGAGCAGAGGATGGTATGTTTCTTGACGGGCCCTTAAACATCGATTTCGTCACTTCCTGGTATGTATATGATGTCCCAAGTAAATAGAGGTAATAAGAGCCGTCATTCAAGCTCTTAATTAACTTTTAAAAGCTTTTCCTTAAACAGCTTTTGCATGTAATTAACCAAATGTATCTAAGGAAAAGAAAAAAAATGATAAGCTAAAAATTTGAAATTGGGACGATCTTCTCTGGGGGCGAGCTAATCCGAAGAATTAAATAATTCGATCTGGTAATATATCAGGGTTAAAAAGGTCAAAATGATAAGCTTAAAAATTAAAACTTTGCTGGCTCTTTTGGAAAATCCTTCTTTATGAATCAGCAAGACAAAATTTCTCATAAAAAAAACTGATGCTTTCCCCCTGGATCAATACATATTCTTTTATAGGATAAGAGAAACCGGGATTTTTTTTGAATCTCTGCTTCAGGTCTAAGGTTTCAAATGTAATATAGTTCCTTTGACGCAGTCATCCGTACACGTCTTTGCAATTCTGTATTTCGGAGAACGGTGGGTTCGCTGTTCGGTATAAGCACGAGCGTTTGATGCCTTCCGAAAATACAAGACCGCATTATGCAGGGGGAAAAACAAAAAAAAAAAAAAAAAAAACTTCTCGACCGAGGATGTCCATGACGGAGGACACAGCGAAGTAAGCATTGGAAGTGGCGAAAGCAGCAATGTGAAACATCGGCGGGGGTTCCTCGCCGGAAATAAGCCCATAAACAACGTTGCAGGGAACTGAAGGAGAACGAACGGCAAATAAAAGCGGAAAGAACTAGCAGTCGGCGGCGTTCGGCAATTTGAAAGTACGTAATCCCCTCTGCAGGAAAATGCACATAAATATGTGCGGCCTGACAGCGAAGGCGAAATCAATTATGTAATTATGAATAAGAACGTTAATAAATTATCAGGAGGCGCAACTGCTGAAAGCTCAAGTAAAATCGGTTAAAATTTTCCAAATGCTTTCGTATATCTGGCTTAAACCTTTTCCAGATGTAAGTAAATAAAAACTCAAACATCTAAATGACTTTGCCCCATTATGTGAGGAACCGCCAAGTCAAAAAATTCACTCTTAAAATTTTTTCCTGCCGCATGAACTCCGTCTTTTGTAGTAAAATAAGCGCTTCTAAATTAGATTTTTCTCATTTTTTCCATTTTCAATTTTTCCTCAACGGGTACAATGTATCATGAAGAAGTATCGACGTACTTCAACATTTCGGTGTTTGAATTTCTCACTTCCTTCGTGATAATTTCGTGGCATAAAAAAAAAAAAAAAAAAAAAAAAAAAAAAATACATAATCATAAATTTTTGCTTATCCTCGTTTGCTCCCTCACATGGAATATATTAACGGCATCAAGTCAACAGACATTTTTTTGCATCTATATAGTTATGCTTTCTGAAACAAATGTATGGGGACGTATTGTCGAAAGTTTCAGATCGGGAGATTTATTCTAATGTGCAGCGCTCACTTTCGAAATTGTGTGACTGCCTTATGTGTTAAGGTAGGTGCGGCATTGGGCCTGCGAAGTGGCAGGAGAGGTTCTGGTGTCGTCCAATTTCTCGTCCTCTTTCACTTTCGCAAGTGACAAGAACTTAAGACAACCTTTCTTAACCATTCTCCAGCACACACACACACACACACACACACACACACTCTCTCTCTCTCTCTTTATCTAGTTATTAAATCGGGAATTTCAAATTCTCACTTTCCTTGTCTCTGCTTTAGACACATTGACAGATTGAACAGCCTCCGGAATGTCAATTCAATATATTATATTGGCTGAATTTTCTTCGATTCAATATTTTTCATAGAACGGGTCGAGGATTTGTTTGTGTTTTATGGGGGATTCTGCCGGTTGATCCGAATTTCATATATACCCCCCCCCCTCATATGGGAGAAAAGGCAGGGTGCATCACTCATACATATGATTTTTTTTAAAAGGGCGTAAACGACGCAACTAGCGTTTCGCCAACATTTAATAAAGTCGAGAGTTCGGGGATTATGAGGCCACGAGTTACGGGGGTTGTTAGGACAGAGGGCATCAGCACTAAGGGCGCAAAAGAAAAACGAGAGGGAGAAGAAAGAACGCTGCTGCTTTAGCAGTCAATCGGTCAAAAAGCGTTTAAATATCGGCGTCAAATATCTCGATCTGCGTCTGTGCGATTGTTAATGACCAACATTTATGGATATGCGCCGAACCGCATCTATTAAACTTTATTCTTACGTTGTAAAAAAATAACTTCTGGATACCGCAAAACGACTTGTTATTAATTTTCCTCGATGGGGATGATTGTAAGGGAAGGAAATGTGGACTGGTAAGGAAGAGACGCCTCCGCCCGGTTGCGCACTCTTATCCCGGCAAACACAGCGTACAAATACCGCAAGAAGGAGCTTGAGTAAGTAACGAGATGTTGCGGAAAAATAATTTCACTGCAAATTTATCAATTCTTAATAAAGTTTGGTGTGGAAAATGAGATGGTTCGAGCGAATTGCTGCTCGAGTTTTTAACCCACTCCCGACGGAAATTGTACTCCAGCAGCGGGGAAATGAGTTCTGCGGTAACCGTTCCCTTCGTTTTCCTCTTCGCCCCATTCGCCATTTTTAATTAACATTCATCTTGTTTTTTTATTAAGGCCACGATCTTGGAACTCAGGTTTAGGTTTGAATTTGGAATGATAACCGTGGTGCTGTTGTTTTGCTGTGCTCTCGGAAAATCGTACAGGAGTTCGATTGGAGCGGTTGTTTTCTTTTTTTCTTTCGCCGCGTTAAAAACCGGAGCTAAAGTGTTTTGAACGATGAAGTTAATATGCGACGTAAAAAAATATAAAGGATGTGGACTTTTCTTAACGACTCTGTTTCAGTGAAATGCTCTGTAAAACAAGCAATTGACTCAAATCTATGCTTAACCATGAACAAGATGCTGGGTCAACGAGTATTCTAGTAACAATGGTTAGCTGTTGAAAATGGAAATTTATATTCAACAATACACATAATAGTCGGTAATAAGCGTAATCCATTGTAAAAAAATTTCTTTGTTAACTTTTTTCTTTACCCATATTCATTTTTCTGCGCTAATATAAAAATAAATATGAATAAATAATTTTTTCTAAAGATCTGATATTAATACAGCGATTCGCTTCCTCTACACTGGTGAATGAGAAGGCTAAAAAACACATATTGAGTTACCTTTGCGTCTTTTATCAAAAATCGAGTGTAAAAGAAATATTTATATGGCATTTTTCTTTTATTCTGATAAAGAAATCCTAAATTAAACATTCGATGGTACAGAAATTATACGTTTCATTATTGTATTAACTTAGATTATTATCAAGTCGGTTATTACGTGAAGGCGGGGATATCGAGTGTTTATTCCGATTAATATAATTTAATTCAAAATGCACATTAAAATTAATGAAAATGTTTAGTAAGATTATAACTTAATATTGCATATTGCTTTCCTCTTAGATTCGCCTGAGACAATTTTGAAACATTCACGGCATGTTTAGGTACATAATACTGCTCGCTGTATCAAAACTTGTAAAATACCTGACAATCTCAAAAGGCAATTTACATCATCATATAAAGTATTTAATTAGGCAACGAAAAGTGAATTTAGAAAGCTTTCAAAGTTAAAAGGGCGAAATTGCCTTTATATTATAAAGCTATGTTACGTTTTACGTGAAAAAGAAAAAGGTTTTTGTACCTTCATTAGTCATTTTGAGAGTTATGGCAAATGACAAATTTTATGTTTTAACATTCTGGAAGAAAAAAAAAAAAATTCCAGCAAAGACAAATTAATGAAATTGTTAGTCGATTTTGGCATTGTATGAAAAAGTATTTCGTTTACAAAGAAATCATGAGAGACTATCGGCGGTGCCACCGAGAAAAGCCTTTGCTCCGATCAATTGTAATGCCATGTAATGAATTAGGGAAACGATATTGAAAAGATCATGATTCGGAATCACTTACGAATAACTGTGAGATTGACTTTGGTGTTCCTAGTTGGGGATTTTTTAAAGTCGACTCTACATCTGTACATTCCTCCGTCTTGATCCTTAACATTTTCTATCATCAATCGAGCTGGATCATCATTCACTCGGAAAAAGGCTCGTCCCATCAAAATGCTTTCGTCCGACCAATGCTTTGCTTCCTTGAACGGTTTGGTCCTGGCATCGAAGCTGCAACATAATGAAGTTCAAGTAAAAGCTTTAACATCCGGAAAAGTTGCACCAAGCGAACGTACCGTGTAAGTGCACTTTTTAACCTCACCTATATATTGGAGAAATAATTCCATCTTTGTACCAGATAATCAGGTAAACTTTGTCTCCCGGAACGGGCAGTTTCATGTCGCACGGCAGTTTCGCTACCCCTCCGGCTATGGCACTCACGTCGGTTACAGGTACTGCAAAGAGAATAGTACACGTACGGTAAAATATCCCAGTTCGTTCATTGACCGCATATCTAGGGTGTCAAGCACGGTAATTTCGCATATTCCGCTTAGGTTCGCCCGATTTTAACTAAGCCCCCTTTGAATCTGGTACGATTCAGGTTTTTGGCGCGGGTTGCGACCGGTTATTCCTTGAAAGAAATGCATATTAAGTTACCTCGGCTCTGGCGGGGCGAGAAAGCGGCGAAAGGTTCGAAACCCGCAGGTTTTGTACTCGGTCAGCAAGAGGCGCGCATTTTTGAAACGGGTAATCGCGGTCGGGCAACCAGAATATCCGCGGTTCGAGCATTCAGAATTTTGCGAACGGCTCGAAAAAGGCGTCTGGCTAAAAGTGCTGCTGATCGTGACGTAATTCTGAAATAGGAGATGGCATAAGAGAAATGACACACAATGCGGGGCGACTTGCCAAATGCGAACGGTCCAAGGGAGAACCGCTAATCGAATTCGCACCCGGGAAATTTTCAGCAGACGACACTTCGGCACCAACCCCTCACATTTCATTTCCTTCTTCGCTGACCAAACCGAGTTCCTTTTCTTGTTTATGGCGCCCCCGAAAAATTGTATTTTCATAGATCGCGACTATTACATCGCGAGTCATCTCCGTAATGGTTGGCGGTATATCATTCCGGTGACGGGCATTTTCGGCCCCGATACAATTTGTCATCGGAGGCTTTCGACAAAATTGAAAATTAGCCGGAAAGCATCTTAATGAAAAGCTCTAATAGGCTTTCTCTCGAATTTAACACCCCTCGATTCGACCCTATGGATTTTTATTCTTTCTCAGACGAAAGTCACACAAAATATGAAAGTGTTTTAAAAGCTTTCAGGTTAAAGCTCCCTTTTTTGCAGGAGCTTTTAACGAACATCAATCCTCAAGAAATTAATTTACATTTAAATTACGTATACATAATATTTATTATGCATGGAACATTTATAAATTGATCAATTTTGAAATTTTTTTCATGTTTTATGGACGTGTTGCTCGACGGAACTGGATCCGCGTTCGCGAAGCCGTACGAAAAAATCGATTCTGCGCTCGATGTTCCTCGGTTCGGTAATTTCGCGTGATTTTGAAAAAAGACTCGAGCCTGGAAACCTGAATCTCCATCGGTTTGGGATGAAGCACCCTGCCCGTTCCTCTTTGTCCATCGACATGGCACAGTGCTCACTGGGAATGCATCGGAGATAGTTGCAAAGCAACATCACGGATGGAAAAGAGGTTTAAAGCAGGAACGCGTTAAGGATTTTAAAACGCGCAAAATATTAGGTTTTGATTAAAGCACAAATTAGAGAATTTTAATTTAAAGAATTGGTGCTCGCCGGAGTTTTCGGGGCTTAAACTATTCGTATAGAATTTGTCTTTTGGATGTCGCGATGGGGCCTGACTTCCAGAATCCTTTTGTCAGATCGCTTCCAACAATTTTTCGGATAAAACGGTTTACGTGCCGAAGAAATATTATTCCGTGAATGGGAGAACTCTGTGCGGGAATCTCGATCGGAAAAAGCCGCATTCCGCAGCGGATTCAATGCATGAAATATACAATTCGCATATAAAATGTTCGCCGTTATCCGTTCCTTTTTTTATCTTTTTATCCGAATTTATGCCGTGGGATTCGGTAGTTTTAACGCTTTGAGCAGAGCAACATTGACACGACGTTGCTTTGCATCGGTTAGGTTGTTGATAGAGTGCAAAAAAAAAAAAAAAAGCTCATTGAAAATATATAAAAAAAAAGGAAATATGCGAAATTTTTCGACGATATAAAATTGAAAAAGTATAAAGCGAAAGAACAATTTACGGTTTATCCAACAACATTCGGATAACTGAAATTATCTGGGTGGTTAAAAACATGACTTATAATGTTCTCACTCTCTGCACTTTCCAAACTTTTGCCTTTATTGAAGAAACATGAATTACTCATTTGAACTTTATATTAAAAGGGACAATAAAAAACAAATGGGAAATCATTAATAACGCAGTGCATTTATATTGGTCGCAAAATCAAATTTCCTTGTAATAATCTGCTGTCGTTAACGGAAGAAAGCACATAAAAAATAATCTAAAATTTAACCATTGGGAATGTAAAACTCACGCATTTCATTTAAGGAAATTAAAATTATTGAGAAATATAAGTTATTTTCATTTTTTCCGGAAAATAATTTCAATAATTGCCTTAATAATTCCGGTGCTTAAGGTAAAATGTTATTTACTTAAATAAGTTCTGGATCATTTTTAAAATGGTTTTTTTTAAAAAGTGAATTTATAAAATTAGTCAGCTAACGATGTAATATAAAAAATTGTTTCATTATGAAAATATGTGTTTGCTGAAGGCATTCGACATAAATATTTGCCGTCATGACGCTATATATATATATATATATATTACGGTTACATTTTAAAATGTGAATTGAAATTTTAACCTAAACTCGTTAACTTTTCCCATAATTCCGTGTTTACAATTTGATTTTGCAACTTATCAAATTTTATACAAAGTTGATCTGTACAGTGTGTAAAAGCGAAGATCGAAACAATCTAAAATCATCGGTCAATCGCATCATTCAAAGCGATCGAAAGCTTTTAGATGCGTATGGTTTGTAAGAAGGAAAGGGACCGCCGAGAAAATATGCTGTCGGGATGAAATATTGATGGAAAGCAAACGACGGATCGCCGTTTTACTGCGGGGTTAAGACTAAGCCGGTGAACTTAGTATCTCGGTTTCGAAGGGCAATTTGTCTAACGGCTGCCGTAAGGGTAGGGCAATGCCGAACACATGTCGCAGATGTTGCAGGGGATCACTAGCCGGAAAATGGACAAAACTTTTGATATTGGATTCGCATCGGGGATGGAGACCCGCCACAGCCAAAACACCTTGTAATGATTGTTAAAGCGCCTCTGTACAATTTTCTTCTGTTTCCGTTTAAGGGCCTTTTTATAAACGTTTGACTTTCGATTTTGTCAGTTTTCGTGCAGCTCAGGATTTTCCAAAAAATTTGGTGTCGCCCCCCCCCTCCCCCCCCGCGTCTTCGGAAATTTTTCCTTTTCCACTTTCATCGGCGGTTTTCGCGGATGCCTTCGATGCCAAAGCTCAAAACGGTCGCCGCCAATCACGTTGTCCAGGGAAAGAGAGACGCTGCCGCAGGGCCCAGCGGTCGTGTGGCGGATTAAAAAAATCATTTCCAGGTCTGCCTCTTATGGGACCGTTCACACTGCCGACAAAAGGAACTTAATCCCGTGAGTGACCTGAACATGTTCCTCGCCTCGCATCCGCTTTTGACACCAGGTCCGATTGTAGAACCATTCACGATACCCAGTTATAAATATACGGTTGTTATTTATGTCCTCCTATTTGATTCAATCAATAAGAACATGACGACAAAAAAAAAAAATACGTTAATGTACAGGATTATTTTTTTTTTCACTTCGCTTTTCTGAAAAGCGATATTTTATGCCCCAGTTTCGCCATTTTGATCATTATCATTTATCTGACATTATTTACCAAAGTTTCCCCAAACTTCCCCTAACTAATCGCCTATAATATTAATAGACAAACAAGCTACACAGGCAACTGGTGACGAAGTTTCGTTTCGCGCTCTAAACAAATATTCACATTCTGGAGTTAAACAATGAAGGGTTTTGTAGAAAGTTTAACTGGATGGATACCAGTACTTAATTCTGGTTCACAGAAAATGAATTTCAGAAAGAAAGTAACGCTCTTAACGCCGCAAGCTTTGCCTAAAAACACGGTAACAGTTTATAAGGATATATTTGATGCAACAGAAATAACGAAAAAGGTAATTTCTTTTTTTTTTTTTTTTTTTTTGGATTCGAAAGAATCACAGGTTGGTTGAAAAAGTAAAAAAAAAAATAGATGATTGTTCTGTAACAAAAGAAAAAAATTGGAACTTATTTTATTTTTTGGGAAAAATATATATATATTTTTTTAAAGAGTTCGGAAAAATAAATTTTTGTTCCGACGCTGCAAACCATCTCAACATACAATTTATGTAGATGTATATAAATGTTCATAAAACACGTATGATGTAAAATTGATTGATCGATTCATAATTTAAATTCCATTCGCCGGAACATTTTTTGAATTAGAAACCTGACAAAATATTATCGTCAATCTTTCCTACATTTTTATAAGAGTATGAAAGTGAAAAACAATCAATTCAAAAACTGCCAATTTTATATTGATAGTTTTCATCTAAAAATGGAGCTTTTTCACGATCGGGATCGTAAAAATTCCCGGCTCGGCGACAGGGGACGCCGCGGCAACGAAGAGTTAAAAAGAATCCGGTTCTTCATTTATGAAAATTCCAGGGTTTTTTTTTCCCTAGGGAAGATAAAACGAGAGTAATTAAACAGGCAAAGAGGCGGACCATGCGGAAAATACCCCAAAAAGGTAAAATTTTGAATTATACATAACACAAAGTTAAAATTGTTGCTGCGGAAGGTACAAAATTAAAATATCAAACCCAAGGAAAATGTACAGCTTTTGAGCTTTTTATGTAAATCTTCGTCGCCAGAAATCAGGGAAAATATCAAAAAACTTTTCCGATTATAAACCTAAATTTCTTTTTTTTTTTTTCCGGTAAGTGATGATAAACGTTTGAACGTTATTGTATAGCTTGCAATTAACTAAAAAATATGTTAATAATATTTCTCGTTATCATATGAATCCTATTAATTACGTCTCGCAATATTTTATGTGAAACGAAATTATGAATAAACTAAATTTAAAATTTTAAACCAAATTCTTGGGTTGTACTAACCTTATTTTGGAAAATTGTAAAGTATAAAAAAAATTGAGCTATATTTTTTAGTTTATTTTCGGAGTCCATATGGAAATACCATAAACGTATTTGTGACTCACAAGCCATTAAATTATTTATAGGTTGGACTATAATATTTATAAACGTTCGGTGCAAATATTTATTGGATTACAGTGAAAATTATACGTAACGTAAGTGCAGAATGGAAACGTTAAATTTTATATTAATACCCTCACGTCTCGTTTCATTTATGAGAAATGGATTGCTACAGGTAAAGTTGACATTGAATGAGTATGCTTTTGACGTTGCATGCTTATAAAGACCCCAGCAGACGGGAAACAAAGGCTCTAAAAGCTGGATTTACTGAGAGGTGGAGTGACAGCTCGGCCAACACCTTCCTTATGTTAAATAAATGTTTTCTGTGATGTGTCCCCAACAGAAAATAAATCGCTTTTTTGGTGGCAAATCGGACCTTCACTTATTTCGCTTTACAATTTGTCAAGTTGCCCTTCCGTCGGTGCTCTCGGGGGCCGCCACCCTTAAGACCGCTCAAATCGCATCTTAAAATACAATTGGCGCACTTTATCCGCATAATATCATGTTCCCTCTGACGTTTGCCCTCTGATTTTTAATTTCGTGTGCGGGTTCCTTTAAATACGTGAACCATCGATTCCGCAACTTCTTCGATTATCTGTCGCGCATCCGGGTTTCCCTGCCGTGCTGCGTCCCGTGATCGATATGTTCACAGTTTCATGCGTGCCCCGCACGAGAGACCAATCAACCTGGGCAGGAAAAAAAAGGAATGAGATTGTTCGATGTGCAGGTGATTTAGGTACAATTGGTAAGTTAATGTGAAAATTTTGAGGTAAAAAATTAGAAAAAGTTAATGTCCGGCGCCGGGGAAATTCGACATGGAAAGGTCCGCAAAGGCAAAATGCAATTACTCCCGTCCTGCCCCCGTAATTGCAGATTTTTCCTCTGATTTTGCTGCCTCACAAACTTTTGCGGAAAGTTGCTCCTCCAAATATTAAAAAACAAATTTTTTTTTTTAAATCTTTTACCCTAAAATACAATTTTTATTAACTTATTTTATTATTTTATATTAATCAAAGAAATTTTTTATTTTTTTTTACTGCACAAAATTCCATTACCAATAAAAAGCAACACAAATCTTAATTAATATAGCAAAAATTTATTGAACAGGAATTAATTCATGTCGTTAATTTTTTTTTTTTTAAACAGTTCTTTCTTTCTTGTTATATTCCTATAAGTAACTTTTATGTTGAAAATATAAAAAACTGAACATTGGGAAATTCGGTAAATGTAAAAGTTTTTCACTCCAAGTTTGCATGCTAACGAAATCGCTAACAACTTTTTTTTTTTTTTTTTAAATAGATTTTTACTCATTTTTAGAGCAAAGATTTAAACATTATTATTTTATACTTTTATTTTAATAATTGGTTTTATGCGTTTTAAATGATCACATATTAACATTAATGTCTAATTATTCAGTCGAGTATATTCATTTGCATTCAAAAACTGATGTTCGCATAACACATTTATTTGGCTTGCAAATCATTTCAAGTTAATGATAAATGAATATAGTATAATTTATTGTCGAAGATTTTCAGTTTCGTAATTTTTCAGTTCAAAATTGATTTCCATTATGGCAGACATTTAATTACGTCATTAAAAATTCGGAAATAATTTGATGAATAAATTATATCTGAATTATATAAATTTTCACTTAATTAGTGTCATGTATGGTATTTTAAAACTTCTCTCACAACTTTAGGTTTTTGGGGTTAGAATCCGTTTATTTGCCCCCGAAAAGGGGGAATAATTCATATCTCAAAAATCGGAAATGCACATTTAGGGAAATCGCTGTTTCAAATTAACTGATGACAAACATTAAATCATGGAAAGAAAAAAAATTAATTTCATGTTTTTTTTTTTTTTTTTTTTTGCCAAAATGCTACTTTCTCGCACTGTTCGAAACGCTGAGGTTCAGCTGTTTTGGTTGGTTAAACATTTTGCGAAATGTACGTAAAAAGCAATTGCCCGGATTATGAGAAAACTACTCGGTATGAAGCCGCTAACACCTTATTATGAATGTGATGACTGTCGGGAAAAATGCTTGCAGAAGTGAGATGTCAGCATTCAAAATACTTAATACAATTTTTGTTAACATTAAACTCAGTTACTGTGAAAGAAAAATAATCGAATAACATAACGAATTAATATGATGCGTAAGTTAAACTGAACTCTCTCAGCTAAAATTAAATCTGAAGAAAGAAAGGTAAAAATCGAAAAATTTTGACAAATTAATAATTAATGTTGAGCTTTACATTTTTCCTATAAGAAAATTTATTTAAAAAGCGAACGATTTTTGCAAAATTAATTTTTAAAAATTAATGAATATCGTTTTAAATTTTTAAAATTTGATATTTCATTTAATTTCTATGAAAACACTAAATGAAAAATATTAATTTTGGATCAAATCTTTATTCCGTATTTAAGATTTGCCTGTAAAAATATTTCACGTTAAAAATGTAATAATTACTATTTTCGATTATTATATGTTTGAATTAAATTACTACTTCAAGTAATTTTTTTTTTTTAATAATGTTACATATACTTAAAATTTCTTGATCGACCATCACCGATGTGGTATTTATCGTATCATAATAATATGCATTTCTGATTTATGCCTTGAGTACCAGAAAAAAAATGTACAAATTAATATTTTTATATTCACATGTGTCAGTTGCGTATCAGTGTCGTTTATTAATTGTAAATGGTATATATTACACGTTTACAACTCTTGTCTTTAGTTTCGTTGCTGGTAATTTATTAGACATTAATTAAAAGGCAAATATTAAGGCAAAAGTCTCACAAATCTCTGTGATATACTCGAAAAATGAAAAAAATATGTTGAAAAAGTCCCAGGATTTTGCTTTGTACATCATTGTATCATTTCTCTAGCCATTGAAATATTAACGACATACAGGTACAATATTTACTCTCTGCGTTCCTCCAAAAATAATTTTTGAATAAATGAATACAGAAAATTGCTTAGCATTGTAATTTAGTAAGCACGATTAAAAATTCATTCTTATAAGTCCGTATAATATTAAAAGACCTTATTAAATATTGTGGAGATTAAAATATTCATTGTTAACGGTGAAATTTGCAGTTTTGAGAATAAATGTTGCGCCTGGCAAGGGACCGGGACCCATTTAGGTTATTTAAAGGTTTTCAGAGTTCTGTTGTCTTATCCATTTTTCATTTGCAATTGCCACAATTGTCTATGAGCGAATCTCGTTCCGGCGGAGGTTAATTTGAAAAGGAAAATGATTGATGGAGATAAATTACAGTGTCTAACGGATTGAAAATGCCAGTTTATTTTCATACATACTGAATTAGGAGGCACCGAGGAAAATCATGTCTAACGTTTAGTTAAACCGAATAATTTGGTTTTGATATTTACACTCATTTTGGGCGACAATATCAAATTGAAACCTTTAACATTTTTCCCAATGACGGGATCTCGTGTAATCTTCGAAAAAAAAGAAGTTTTTCGTAAGTGGAAAAGACGGAGTTAAACAAGAAATTTTTAGCTCTTTAAAACCCTAAAGTGCCAATGTTTAATGGCCCGGGAAGCAAAAGCGAATAAAAAAGAGGGAAAAAGTTTTGGGAAAAGTGAACTTGAGGAAGGAGAGAAACTACAGTTAAATGATATCCCTAAAAACATTTCTTTCACAAAATTAAAAACACTTTTTCGCGGCCTTACAACGGTTTTTCACAATTTTCAGCAGCAAGTTCCAAGTTATTTATATTGCTTATGAAAATACATGTCGTAGTCGATATTGGAAACCATTGGAAAAAAATAAAAAAAAAAATAGGAATCCGCCTAAGGGCAATTAATATATTATTGTTATGTAAATATCAGTGTATTTATGTCCTGCACTCTGTACACATTTAACCTTTCCTGTTGCATAATTAATGCCTCTACAACTTACTTCACGCAGGGAGTTGAAATTCAACTGTTTGGAACCGAAACGCCGGATGTGGGAATGAAATCCTGGATGAAGAAACCGAAATGAATTATAAGGGATTATTTTTATAAAAATTATAAAATCATCATTAATTTTATCTTCTTATGTTTTATATCCAAATCTGATACTATTCAGTAATAATATTTACTATAATTAATTATGCTAAGCGAGAATAATATATGTATATATATATATGCAAAATATTCATAATTTTCCAGTACTAAATAACAATAATTAGGACTTAGAATTGAGACAGGAATGCTGCAAATGGTTTGTCAGTATCTGGTTTTAAGGTATCGTTTATTGTATTTTAATTTTTTAAAGACTTCTAATTATATGTTTGTTTGGTTTGTCCAGCCACTATCGGATTGTGTTTAATTTGACATCTCATTCATCTCTTTTCGCATGGCTTAATAACTCCAGTTAATACTTTTCCGCCTTCAATTTTATTCTCTTTCGGCCATCTAGTGTATTTTCATATTTTATTTCCTCAATTAAGCTGTTTATCTCCAGTTTTCGCATTTCGAATTCTGATTTGGGCTTTACGAGTATTCCTTCGTTTTCGAATCGGATATTCCAGTCGTTACTTCGGTTCCAAGTCCAAACTATGGATTTGCCAACCAAAAATAGAACTTGACAAACAAATAAGGAGTAAAATACAAGGAGAAAGAGAGAGAGGGAATGAGAAAATAATTTTCATGCCGAAGAGACGATAATTAAGGAGTCAAAATTTAAGCACATAACTTTAATTCTGAAGTTGTAATTACACAAGAATAGTCCCGGAAAGCTAAAACTTGAGCGATTCAAAAAGCAGACAAAAGCTCTCTTCTTGTATACATTTGTATTTGTATTGAATTAGCAAATTTCGTCTCAAACCATTGAGTGGAGCTTTTCAATTCTTCTCAACTGCAGCACTACCTAAAAGTTCACCTTCTATTTGCATTCTTCTTTCAGAGTTGCTGTTGTTACTGCAGATTCTCCGGTTGTTTCAATTGAATTCCGGTTAAGGCACAGTTGAAAAGGGAAACAATACCTAACATTCCTTTACCCTGGCAAAATTGCAGAGGTCATAATTTCAACAGCCTTCGCGGGGTTTTCATTTGTAACACTAAACATTATCAAATGCAAAAAAATTTTAGATACATTATGCGTTCATTTATTTATGCATAATGTATCTCTTAATCGAAATGATATAAATTAAATAGTGGCCCGTTCGAGGCTTTACGTCATTTTTCACAGATCACTTGGTGGATCCCCGGATATTTATTCTCCGATATTATGTTGAAAGTTTCGTGTCTTACGGATCATCCAAATGGCAGACGGAGCGAAATAAAAAATTATTGTCGGACTTATTTTTCAAACAGCACGAATAACGCGCAAGAATTTTATGTGGGTAGCAACAATAAAAAATTCCTCGTGCTCCATCCAGACCGTTGCATAATGAGAGATTTCCAATACCTGAAATTGGTTCATTTCCATTCGGGGGAAATGGACAAAAAGTTTTTAATGTTTGTTAAAAGGTAAAATAAAACTGGAAATTTTTCTCGGGTTCTTTTTTTTGGAGTTTCCTTGTTATCATGCGGGGAAACGAGAAAAAAAAAAAAAAAACAGAAACCGCGCACAAAAAAGGCCCACCCGAGTGAGGAGAATATTCACCTCTCGTAAAAATGAAAAAAAAAAAAAAATAATAATAATTTGACCGAAGAAATTCTGCATAAGGTACATTCCGCATCGAAACACGGGCGAATATGCTCCCATTTACACGTGTAACTCATCGGCCACCCCGTGAAATGCGCAAACAGCAAGGAGCAACTTTTGGGGCCCTCCTCGGACGGGAACGTGACGGACGAATCGCTTCGGGGACCTAAAGATCGGATCGATCCCAGGTTGATGGTTCCCTTCGTCCCGTCCTCCCTGTGAGCCTGGCTGCCGGAAGGACCGGAGAGCGAAAGGGATTTGAATGATTGAATGAAAGCCGGGAGTGTTAGGTACGTAATGAAATTCCGGAATATGCAAACAAAACGTTAATTGTTAATCCTCTGATGACAGCACTTTTAATTTGCCTAATATGAAATCGATCCTGATTGACCACATTCTGAATAGCTCCCCCGGTAAAGTGTGCAAAAATTTCGGATCCATATTTTAAATTTTAAATTTATGGACCGGGTCACGGCGACACTTATTATTTATTCACGTTAATCTTGTTTTATATAAATATATTTACGATTCATTCCACCGCTTCCAACATTTCGAATCGCATTTTTCGTTTTTCATTATACTTTCAAAATTTTTAATTTAAAATTTATTAATGAAAGAGATTTGGGTTTGGGGTAAAAGCGTGGCGGAGCAAAGGAAAAGGGCGGCATTTATTGGTAATCATTTTTCCGCAGCAGTCAGATTTCTGTCGGAATATGGGGGAGGGGTGCGTGAGGGGGAATAAGGAAAAAAAAAACCAGAAATCTAGATTTTTCGCTTCGAAAATCGCTCCGAGTCTTGATTCGCATTATCCTCCAGCGCGGGGGTGTAAATCTGGAAAACTCCACGGCTCCCGACGGTCTGATATAATGAACGAAAATTAACTGTCAATGTATGACGGAAGGGAATCCGATCTAAATCCTGTCTTCTTCCCCCTAAATCTAATTATTATACTCATTAAGCTCCGGGAATGATTTCCAGGATCGGGGAGTCAGCTGTAGGCCGTAAGGGCGAAAGTCTTCACGACTGAATGCCTAACCAGGCAGGCATAAAAACTCCGCCATTATTTTTTTGTCAAATTGCTGTTGGGGGCATTTCTGGAGCGAAGCCTTTTCGAAACGCCGCGCTCGTGAAACGGGTCGGTTTTGGTGAAAAAAACCTAAGTAACTATCGCGGCAGCACATAGCTTTGTAATGTGCAAGCTTTATGTGCGTGTGAAATGAAAAATGGTTTTTTTTTTTTTTTCGTTTCCTCCTTTAAATAAATGCCTTGCTCTGCGAGAAGTTGTATGTCGTTAAATGGGTTTTGCATATTACATCAGGTCAAAATCTTTTCGCAGTTTAATTTCATCCCCCCCCCCCCCCCCGCGTAGGATGAGGCATTAAGTTCAGGAACGGCCAGCAGGGGTGAATTTTCGGGGGGGGGGGCCTCGACTCCGTTAAGGACATGGAAAAATTTCTTCCAGTTTTAATTGTTTGAAATAATTAATGCTTATGAAAAGGACGAGCTAATTTAAAATCTTCAGTGTAAGAGTGCTCAAAGAAAAAAAAAAAAAAAGAAAAGGAATATTATAATGTTAAAAATTTGCCGCAGAAGAGGAATTTTCCCATGGCAAAATCGTAAGATATTTCATCCTATCCAATAAAAAGTCCCACAATTCCCATCGTCTTAATCCTTCTTTAATGATTTCCAGTTATTTTCAACTTGAAAATCATTAAAATCTGATTTGAGGCTTTGGAAAAACGTTTTTATTCAGGGGAATATTTTTTTGACAGTCAAAAAAATAAACTAAAATCGGGAATCTCAACCTTTGCGGAATCGAGGCACCACCAGAGGAGATTTCACGTTTAAAAGCGGTTAAAATAAGCATATAAAAATCAAGAAAGCGCCGCACTGACAAAGTAAATAATTATTTTGAATGCATCAAATACGATTGGAAACTATTTTTCATACGGTAGCTGGTTAGTGACTCGGAAAGTGTGTTATATACACATACACGTTCCAAAATGACGTTCTTTGTTTAGTAGATAAATTCAATTGTGAATGGAGAATCCTGCGCTAGAGAACGAGGACGTTATCGATGCAGGACCTCGGCGAGATCTTAACTTTCGTGGGATTCTCCGGGATTACAGCAACCTAATGGGAAGGAGCCAAATCATTTTCTATCTCCCAAAAGATTGAATTCTGGAGAACCCGGATAATGCCGGGATTCTTGGGGGTTTCGTGTCCCGCGTCGCAGGACCGATCGAAGGATATTTTTTCCAAAGAACCGGCCTGGGCATGCCACAACTGCCGCTGAAGCTTGTGGCGAAGGCGAGGCCGGCCTTTCCTGCAGCTCGCAAAAGGAAGATCTCGCAAATCGCATTTGAATAAATTACTTAAAAAAAGATTTTCCCGAATTGTGCTCCGGTTTTCCATAAGACTGCTGCCTTACAGACGCCTCCGGGAAAAATACCAAATACCTCAATCACAAGGTGAAATTCCTCTTGTGCAGTTGATTCGCGTCGCATTAAAATCGCATTTGTTATTGCGGTTTCTTGCGTTGCTTTAAATTAGCGGGTAAATGCCGCAGCGCAAGTAAATCGACGCCGTCAGTTTCGTTTTGTCGTCCGGATGGTGCATACAGAAGGAAAGGTGTACCTTTTTTTTTTTGTCCAGTAAAAAACAAGTAAATGCATTTTTCCTCGTTAAATACTGACATTTTGCACCTTCCAATTTGCCGCGGATTGAAAAGGTTCGTTTGAGATGTGGGAATAGAAAAAGGCATTATCGCGAATCTGTTTGAATGGCTCCATAATTAGGTAACAACAGCAGCTCCGATTTGCAATCAATTTTCTAATTATTGGGTTGCCTCTTTTCGGCATACTCCAATCTAGTATAAAATCAGGCACGCGAATTCATTTTCTTACCTTTGCACTCCCTTTTTCCGATTAATATTATAATTTAACTTCTCACTGGTATGCTTTTAAGGAATGTTCAATAGAAATTATTTAAACGCCGACGGGATCGTGTAAAAGTGAATTTTAAAACATTTTTCCATACATATATATATATATATATATATATAAATCATCTAAGCAAGATACTGTAATAAACGATTTGTCAGTATAAGTTGGCACAATTAACTAACCGAACGATTAGCTAAATAAATGGATGGAAGTTTTAAAGAAAGATCATTTTTTGAAATTATTCAAAATTGTCATCAAATAAGAAGTTCGGGGTTGTGAAAGCTCGTGCTAAGTTATTAAATAGTCTCATAATAACTCGTAATTAGGGTTTTATTAATTGGGGAAAATGACGAATTCCGTTTGGGCTGCAGATTGCTTACTGGCAAGTTGAAAAGGAGCGCAATTAATATCCTTTACAGCTAAGGCTCTTCAGCTCCGCCTTTGTCTGACGCAGATTTCCTTCCCTCGGAAGCAGGCAAAAGGTTTCTTTGCTTAAAAAAAAAAAAAAAAAAAAATTGGCAGACAAGAAATTATTATTCAGCATAATATATCGCTACGTTATCCAAATAAAAAATTTACAAATTGTGATTCTTTTACGCGTGCAACACCAATTTTTCTACATGACAACTCGGGAAAGGCTCAAAAACCTTATTTATTCCCTCTCATGATGTATTTCGAGATCTGAAATTTTCCCTTCCACATTGTCATCGGATTCCGAATTGAAAAGGCGAGCAAAGGAAAGAAGATTAAAGCAAGAAATGCGAGTTTTTAATGTAAACTGAATTCGTTGTTCTGTTTTAAAAGAAAAGTATATAAATCCAGTCTAGCCTCGTAATTAAACGGCAATATCCGATGGGATTTGTTTTAAACGCATGCACCTACTATATAATCTATCCCGTATCCCGAATTAAACACGTTTCTACCACTTAATTTAATAAATCTCACTTTTCTACGGGTAATCGAAATGCTTCTCGCGTTCTCCATTCGTTTTAAACGTAAAAGTTTCTTAAATATTCCAGTTGTTGAAGATCTTTTTCCTTGGATAATAATTTTAAATGTTAAAACTCGCTTTGATGTTGTGCGACTTCTTACGTATGGGTTTAAATTAGGTAGCGTAAAAAGAATTAGAGTTAATTATTTAGCGCAAAAAAGGTTAGCGGAATGTTTATAGCACCTATTCGGTAATTGCAAGGTGGATAAAATAAAGCTATTTCGGTTAATATTTTTATTTGACCCATAAATATTCCGCACTGAATCATTAATAAAGGAATTTTGAAATTGCAACTGTCCAAAGTGCGGTCCTGCAGGCTTCAATAATTCATCGTTACCATTTGCGGTTTTTGATTGCTTGGTAATTTAGGTTACATGAAAATCGCCATTAGCAATAATTAATATTATAAAATTTTCATCTGACGCTATTAACGGCTCCGCCATTGCGAGAGGTTTAAGGTTCTGACGCATAAATCGAAAACGATGTCGCATTCAGCGGTAAATAGCTGTCCCCCTGGACAGAAGGCCGATTTGGTGTCGCTTCCACATTTCTTGCGGTCCACCTACTTCCAGTGATATTTTCCAGCTGGAAGAAAACGCCGTGCGAAACTCCGGAAAACTGCGAGGACTCCATCTCCCTTGTTCGGCATTTCCTTTAAGTTCATTCCTTCACACTAAACAGGGAGAAAAATTCATTAAAATCATTGTTATCAGCCATTTTCCGCTGCTGGTGGAATTAGCAAATGAATCTAGTACGAAAGCCGGATGAACCATTGAAAAAAGAATTAATTTCTTTGGAAAGCCTTCTTTCTCTGGAACCGGTTTTAGATTGGACATTTAGAAGGTATTTAACTCCTTTTGTCCTCAACTCGAAAGAAAGAAAATGGCTTTCCCAGCTGAAAAGTTTTCCCGCACCGTAATACCGTACGCATTCTTTCGTAATTGATTTATCTCATCCTAATGGTATTTCTATGAATGGAAAATATATTCAGAGTTCGACTACTTGTTTTCAGCAGCCCTGGAACTTTTAACGACATTGTAAAACCTTTCATGGGAAAAATAATGAACCTCAGTAATGGAGATTCCCAATAGCAGCGCTTTCAAAGTTGTTTAACATGAGATTAAGATGCAAAATTGCAGAGTTGCTTTTTTTATTTTTTTTTTTTCTTTTAAAGAGTGACTGAATTCTCCTTTTGGCTTCGCAAGTCAAATCCATCCGCAGGAAAGCGAAAGACGGGCAAGGTTTTTTTTAATTATGTGAACTTCACATCGTGGAATACAGCGAGGAAAATTTTGATCAGTTCCATCAACGCCCGGGAAAGGATGGAAAATAATTGCCGCAAGCGGAGTGGTGAACGTGAGCAAAGTCGCCGCCGAGGAAGTCAAAGTTAAAATGTGCTTACGGGGGCTGTGCTGATGACTGTCTGCTGGTCATATTAAAAGGGCTTCGATGATTTGATTTTCGAGTAAAAAAGCACGACAGGCAAAAAAAAAAAAAAAAAGCCAGTGAGAAATGAGTCAGCAAGAGAAATAGGCAGAAAACAAATAAATTGACATTTGATATGAAGAAAGAGATGAGGATGCTGTGAACGCCTCAAGGAGCACCTGAAATGGAGCCGGGAAAGTAGGAGAAAAAAAATCTTTTTTCAAATTCTGTATTTATAACCATGTGAGAAAAATTTTTTTTTCCAGAAATAGAGAAAAAAATATATATATATATTTTATACATGCATATATATGTATATACATATACATGCATATAAACGAAATTGTAATTTTTGGAAAGGCGAAATTTCGAGCTGCAAAACAGGATTCCAGAAGCTTCTTCGGAGAGGGCAAAAAGTTGAAAGTGTTTTAAAATGTGAGAAGTTTAACATGTGCTGCTCGTTCAGATCGGTCATAATGAAAGTGGATGGACTCGAAAAAAAGTTGTCTCCGGAAAATTCCGTACTTTTTTGAGATTATCCGGGAAAACCGCGGGGCAATCGCCTCTTTTGAATTTTCTTCCTCGCCTTTATTAATATTAACAATGTTCCGAATTTTTTTTATTCCTCCTCGTTTATCGCTCGCTGTAAAGAGGTTTTTACACATTTAAAGTTGGGCTTTTCTTTTTTTTTTTTTTCCCCCCCGACCGCTTCTTATCTTTCCGCCTACCTGAAGCGAGAGCGTCAGCATCCGTCAATAAGGGCTCAGTTTAACCCCGGAAAAGGTTTAACAAAAAAAGCAAAACCGATCCATCCGATGGATTCCCCTTGGCAGCATTTTGCTGGTTCCGATCTGGTCATCGTACTGCATTCTGTGCAGTACATGATGGTCGACGCTCTCTTATCGGATCTCATTCCAGAAGTCGGAGGCGCAAAAAAAAAAAAAAAATGTAATTTTTCGCTTTAAAAGTTTAATTTTGAATT